>VZSV01000286.1:587501-601433 GCA_013398735.1 Nothocercus julius
GCGCGCGCCGGAGCGGGACCCCGCGCGGTCGGAGCGCGGCCAAGGGGGCGAGCGGCTCCCCGGGCGGAGAGCGGAAGGTAAAGGCCACGCGGTGGACGCCTCTGCTGTCATCACCTCTGTCCTCCCGGGGCTTTTCCAGAGGCAGGCGAGAAACTCGCTTTATCCGGGGCTGTCGTTCAGTGATTCATAGCAATAATATCTTTTATTACAGGTAAGGTGGGAGCTTGCCGTAATGAATCGCAGGAGAAGTTCCAGTGTAATTTGCCTGTGGGAGATTAATTACAGAGAAGCCAGCAGGACTATATTTAGTCTGGAGTTTCACTGTGTACTCATTATTCTACCAATGCATTCTTAATGCTGTACATTAAAAAGATTTGGGGTGTACTTAGGGCTTTATTTCATCTGGATGCAGGATAGGAGGGATGGAGCCATGTGAGTTTAAAACTCTGGCTATAAAAATGAAATGATTCCCATGCTGCAAACACAGTCTGTTATTCATCATCTGCCGCCAAGAGTGTGAATTTATTTTTTAGGCAATATAGGTTTGTAACGCTGCATGTTATGTGGAGTTTGCAGTCTGGGATCCTTACTGTTTAATCAATGTTAGGCAGCTTGAAACCCTTCCGAGGGAGAAAAACTTTATTTCTCTGCTTCTGCAAATACAGAAACTGAGGCCCAGGTAGGCAGAGACTTAATGTGATCCTAGAATGGACCAGAGCTGGAAATGCCGTTTCCCTGGCCCTTCTGTACTGCCTTCCTGTTAGAAGTTTTGGTTAAACTTTGGGATACCCAGATGTCAGTTGGAATTTGTTCTGCTTTTCTGTAAGTGGGTAATGTTAAAAAAGGAGGGGAAAAAAAAAACAAACGCTTCTGCTCTCTTTTTTTTTTTTTTTTTTTTTTTAATAGATTTAGCTGTAAAGCAACAAAATCCAGAGTTGGGAATTCAGCAAATACCGGTATCCTTCTACTCCAAATTCTGCAATCACTGGGTTTCCTTTGCTGGTGTAAGTACTTTTATATTGAGCACTTCTTTGTGATTGTAGAAAATGGAAGGAAATTCACCACTTAGTGCAGTGTGAATACACTCTAATGTTTAAAAATAGCTTTTGTTTCTAGTATTCCAGTTAACCTGAACTAAGTACTCAAGGTAGTATGTCAATTCCAAAAAACTCCTGAAGTGCTGATCAAACAGCCAAATGCAAAATTCCACGTTTTGAAGAAGGAAAATTTCTCCAGCACATTATTTTTAAAAAATAAATAACTTTCAAACAGCATCTGCCTAAAGCTGCTGAGGAGTTTAAGACATTTAAATTCATCTTGAGAGGATGGATTAATGGGCAGATGACAGAAAAGGGGTCAGTTATGCATAATGAATGAACCATATGGCTTTACTGCATGGCTGAGGGTTTCATAGCAGTGTATGAAATATAATAAACACCCTGAACAACACAGTGAGCCCTATTAATTTAATCATCAGATTGAGTTTGACACCTACTTTTCAAATCATGCTGTGCAAGCTGCACAGCAACCAGCTACTGCAGAAATGTGCTGCTGGTTTGCAGGGTGGTGGCTGGGATGAATCTCCAGAGTTTCTCCTGTAGTGACGATGTCTCTAAGAGGCTGCGTGTCGGTGCTGGTCTTCGGGCTCAGTGACTAATGTGACTCCCAGCTGTCATCACAGAGTTCAGAGCGGTCAGCTCTGTAGGGCCACGGAGGAATTTCTGTAAAGAGATGATTGACGTGTTCATTAAAGGAGATTTAGTTTCCTGTCAGTTAGCAGACCTGGGAGGAGAGTGCCACAGAGTTGAGAAGGGAGCAGCAATCAAAAAAAAAAACCCTCTTAGATGCAAAATTCAGATGCATTTATTCATCCTGGCTCCTTTCCACTCTGCCCTCACTCCTGAGCTTCATCAGCTGTGGCAGTTTTGACTCATTTAGCTCTTTCTTTCCATGCTGTCCATTTGCAAATGGGTAGCTTGCTATGCTGCTAAGGGGAAGCGGTTCCTAATTTAATTCCATGAAGATGATGCTTATGCCACCATGCATATGTCCCTTGAAAGTCAATTTTAATCATGGCTGTGAGTCACAGCTACCTTGTGAGCTGGTAAGCCTCTGGATGTGCCTCCATCCTCCCAAACGAAGGCCAGCAAGGCTTCTGCAGCTTGGATGAATTTAAAACACAAGGTTCAGCATTTCTGGCAAAAGAAACAGTTACTGACACTCTTATAATGGGAACAGTCCCAGTGCTGCCGCACGTATTAAGGAGGTGCTGTGTGAACCTGTGTTCACCTTGCAAAGCTCAAGCATAAGTTGCTGAACCTGCTCAAGGCTGTGTCTGAATGTGAATATTCCTTCAGCGTCCATTGAACTGCCGGCTGTGCCACAGGAGCAGGGCAAAAGCAGAGCGTAGCCTCTGGATTTTGCAGGAAAAAAGAAAAAAAAAGATTGTTCGTGCAGCAGTTTGCTGTCTCACATACTCTAGAGTAACCCTAAAACTTGTGTTTTCAACAGGCAATTGTGTCTCTCTTAATAATGTTTGTGATTCAGTGGATCTACACCCTTGTTAGCCTGGGTGCAGCAGTTATCCTGTATTTTTACATTGGCCAAGTGAGTCCAGGACTTCCCCTTGGTGAGTATTTTTTTTCCTCCTGCACTATTAAATCTGCTTAAAAATTCATTAAGCTTTAATTTAAGTTAATTAGGAATTGAGATTCTTGTGTTTAATATGCATGTGACACAGAAAATGATAGGCTTTGTTTCCTTGCTATTTGTAATATGTTTTTATATCTGACTCTTTAATTTTATTCTTTATTCTTACTGTAACTAGCATTAGTTAAATGAGTGTAACAGTGTTTATTATTTTATTGTATTCTACTATAAAATGCAAAAAGAGGTACCGATAGTAAAAATTAATAGGGATAACAGATTGTAAATGTATCACAGCAATAAGAAAAATCTCATGTAAATACATTTTAATAAACTTAATTAATCAATCTAAACCCACCTGAGAAAACTTTAACGAAAATGGGAATTATGATGAGTATCTCATTAAATCTAAGCATTCATAATTGCAAAACAGGAGAGCCTTTTGATTCCAGAACTAAACAGGTCAAATGCGTTAGGAACGTAATCTGGGAAAATACTCTTAGACAAAGGACTTAGAAAGGTCTGTGCATGTGATCGGCTTAAATAAGTTCGAAATTAAATAGCAAAGCACATTCTGAAAGCAGCTCATTAGAGGCTGCAGCTCCTTGGCAGAGGTGCAGAAGTGGTTTGGGCTGGTGGATGGCTCTGAAGGGAGAGGGCAATGCACATATAGTGTATGTGCACACATGCGTACATGCATACGTAGGTACCTATGTGCATATGTGCAGTTTTATGTCCTGCAATCAAGAAAGCCTGCATGAGAAAAGTCAAAGGAACCTGAGTTCATATATCATTTAAAGAAGTTAGAAAAAGCCACCTGTGTTTGTTTAGGTGAAGGACTATTAGGTGTGGGTTTATAAGATACTAAATTTCAGAAACACAAACTGTAAGAGACTGAGAAACAGTTGTATTTCAGGAACCATCAGTATATTTACACACTATGCTTTCTGTCAACTGCAGTTGATTTCTATTTGTCTGTATGTGATAGCGATGTAGAGCTGAGATTGTTGGTGGTGGTTTCTGCTTCTTTCTACTTGCCATTTTGTATCTGTGGAAATATTAGTTGTTGTTTTTTGTTTTTTGTTTTTTTTCTTGTCTTTTCTTGCACATGCATTTCCACACATTCAGGAAAGCAACACAGCACAAACAAAATGTGAGAAAGGAAAATAATCAAAGCTTACCCTGATTTTCCTTGAGTTGTGAGTGAAAGCCATTTTGTGGCCACACTGGATCAAACAAGCTGTGAATTTGTTCTTCAAAAGATGAAATGACCCTTCTGTTTAGAAGGATTGAGAGATGCTGACTTGAGAGACTCTTAGATGGACAATGAGCTAAAGACCTTAGGAGCACTGGCTCTGCTGCAGGATCTTTGACAAGTGTCTTCACGTCTCTCTTTCTCCCAATAGCTTAAGCCAAATTACGCAGGTGCTGCCGTGTCTCCATCTCCTTCCACATGCTTCTGCTGCTGCCTTTGCTGTTGGCTCTGGCACCTTTCTAGCCCTGCAGCTGAATTTCCTGTGTTTCCTCTGCAGGAGCAGCGGGCAACTTCAGTCTCTTCAGCTGGATTAAGTTGCTGTTGGTCACCTTGTGCAGGTCGGTACCAGCCACTTGGCCTTGATCGAGGCAGTATTTGTTGTTCCTGTGACCCACTAAGGTCGCACAAAGCTTGGAGGAACTGGCTTGTTTGCCACTGTAAGCAATCCATCTGCCACTTCTTGGGTACTCAAAGTTATCCTTATTTAAAGACAGAAATAACTGTTTACTCCTGTTAGCTGTCTGCATGGCAAATCATGGCAGAGAGAGGGAGCTGGAGCCTCTCCAGCCTTTTTCCTTGGCACTTTGGCTAACCATGTCTGGTGGCTGAAGCTTCTTCCTGTCCAAGGCTTGCAAACCTGGTGGTAAATGAGGAATGGGAGACTCCATCTCCTCCATATATCATCTGCTGAAAGCAAGTTATTGTGGGAGTGGTGGAAGAGGTGTGCGTGCACCAGCTGTGCTCTAGGTTTGATAGAAAATTTGGGGGGAGGCAGCAGTAGCTGTACGGACAAATTCAATAAACGAAGTGTTCGGTGGAAGAGTCCTTCAGTATTGAGCTTGTACTGGATTGTATTAGCAAATGCCTTGGGCTTTTCTTTCCCAGAATACCTTCAGAATAGGGTGTTTGTTAGGATATTAATTGGCTTTGTTAATTCATTTTGCTCTTATTAGTAATTAATTCTGTCCCCATGTCTGGGTTTCCCAGAAGGGATAGGGGCCATCTCTGCTCCTGTATTATACAGTGGGATTTCAGGTCCCCACCTGGTTGATGACTTTTCCGCTTGCGATGGGATTATCCTAATGCCAGCATTGCTGCTGCCGTTGACACAAAGACAATTTTAGTTGAATTTTAGCTTTTGGGGATTGCATGGTTTGTTTTTGAAGCCCACCACTGCAGTGCTACAAGAGCGGGAAAAACCTGCAGAGGAGATTTATCACTAGCAATGGCTCGTGCTCCTTCTGTCCCCACAAGGCATGTAAATCATTTGGCCAGCCTTTTATTTGCTCTCACCATAAAGTGCAGCTACGCTGGAACAATTCCAAACAATAGCACAATTCCAAGGAGGAAGCGTACTCAGTATGAAAATGTATATTTGCTAGTCGAGCAGCAGGGAGGGGGATAGTTTTTCTGCATCTGCTAACAACAACAAAAAAGTTTTCAGATTAATCATGTGTCTTCTAAGGGCACTGAGGACACTTTTGCCTATTTTTGCCCCGGCCCTGGCCGGGCTCCGTTTGCCGGGCGCAGAGCGTGGCTGCAAACCCTGTGTGACGCGAGCCCGTGCGCTGCTCTGTTTGCAGGCGAAGGCCGTCGCCCCAGGAGCGCATCGTGGTGACCCCGTCCTTCGCCACAGTCGGCATGGAGACCACGCAGCTCACCGAGGAGAACGCCGACTTCGCCGCCCGCGGCCGCCACCACCGCTCCTCCGTTGTCAGCAGAGCGGAGCTCGGGAGTCAGTTTTAGTGAAGGGGAAAGGGAAGGGAGAGAGGGAAAAACTAAAAAAAAACAGAAGAAAAGTCAAGAAAGTCAAGCTGTCCCTTCAGAAAGCGTTTCTAATGCTCGTCACTGCCACCGTGCCTTGGAAAGTGCTTGAATACGCGGAAAGGACGTGAATGGTTATTTACCGTCTTGAGGCTTGTTTGGGGATTTCTGTTTAGCTAGTTAGTGTATGCAGACTGCAGCATTTCCAGGCTTCAAACCTCACCCTAAAGAAAAAGAGGGGAAAAAAGAAAAAAAAAAAGAAAGAAAGAAAAGCAAGTGAAAGGGCCAGTCCAGTGTGGGGATGAGTTATTGAGGACACTCTAATTCTTTTACAGAATTCAATTACCAGCACTATTGAGCTCTAAATTCCATCGCTGCTATAAAAGCTTATGGCACCCAATCCCAAATGTCCTCTGGGTGGACATGGTGGCAGCGTGTCCTGCGTCGCAGGGCAGCGGCCTCAAGCCCTGACGGTCCTGGGCTCATCTGCGCGGCCGGCGGATGCGACCTGCTGGGCAAGTCACTTCTCCCCTCGCGGCGTGAATTTGCCGGTTGCAATACGGTGATTTTCTACCTCAGCCTTTCAATTACCAAGGTCTTAGCAAGTACTTTAAGGCATTAGGCAAAGGCTGCAGTCAGTGCCAGAGAGTTATGAAGTGCAGGCGCAGCTGGAAGCGAAGCTGCCCGTTTCCATGTGGTGATGCAGATACGGACCTCCTCAGTACTGTGAAGCTGTAAAGTGATATCCAAGGAGCTTTTCAGAGCCATTTCCCACATCCCTTCCAGTATGGGAGCTGGAAACATAACTGTTTCCGAAAAAAGCATCTCTCAGCTAAAGGGATGGAGGATTCAGCTGAAAACTTTGAGCCTCATCTTGCCTAATTCTGCTTAAGCCCACACTGTGCTGAGCTCCCGTGGGAGCTGCTTCCCCAGGGCACTGCTGCGTTTCTCACCTCCCACAAGGAGAGGGGGTGAGGCCTGGGTGAACTGCCCCTGCCGGGATCACTTCGGTTCCCTCGGGGAAAATCACCTCCGTCCGTGTTGTCCAGCTGGATGGGAGCGAAGGTGCAGGCTTCAGGGCACACAGCAAGCTAGTGCTGAGCCCCAGCAACACAAATCTGTTCTGACGCTTTTTACATACACATTTATACACACACATATATACAAATACATAGGTAGAGATATAAAAAGGAAGGGGGAATCACTGCCTTCAATGCTTGATCATTTTGGACTTTATTTCTTTCTTGTTCTGTGAAATAAAAGCTTGAGAAAGCAGAACCCCCTCTCTGTGCTTGCTGCAGAACAGCTCTTTGGCTGCCTTTGGGTTTGGTGGCCGTCCAGTGCTCTGTGCCCTACGTTATCACTGACTGCGATGGGTCGCGTCTCCGGTCTGGCCTGCTTGAGGTTTGGTTCTCCTAGTTCTCCTAGAGAGGGAAGCAAAGGGTCTTTGCTGCTGACAGGAAGACCAAAGCAGACCAGGTGCACCAGAGAAGACACATTCATTTTTATGGGCTTCACGATTTTTACTTACAAATATTTTTGACCTTGACCTGAGCGTCAGTCTTGATAGACACAAGAGGGAAGTTGCTGTGTTTATGTGGCTAACTTCGGAGTCAATTCAAATTGGATCTGCATTAGAAATGCTCCTTTGGGGCGTGTTTCCACTTGCATATGTCTGCTCGGCTCCAAGGAGCTTGGATCTGTTGTCTGGACGTGGCTCTGCACTGAAAGTTCCCCAGGGCTCCCTGGGACTCTGAGGCACTGGAGACACGTGCGCTCGGGTGGAGG
Source organism: Nothocercus julius (assembly GCA_013398735.1). Classification (NCBI taxonomy): domain Eukaryota; kingdom Metazoa; phylum Chordata; class Aves; order Tinamiformes; family Tinamidae; genus Nothocercus; species Nothocercus julius. The sequence continues at coordinate 594,955 of VZSV01000286.1, forward strand.
TGCCTTGCTGCGCTCGTAACACCCGGACGGATCCTGCTCTGCTGAACTCGGGGAGTTGGCAAATAAGAAGGGCACAGGGCTGACTTGTGATGGCCTGTGCTGGTGTGTGATGAGTAAAATTATGAGTATGTGCGGGTTCTTCTGTGAAGACCGATGGAGGAATTTTGCTGATACTTGGCAGTTATCAATTCAAAGCATGGCAAGATCCCCTGATGAGGGTCGATTTTTATTATCAGCTATTAAGATCAAATTAACTCATCTGTGACCTTTGCAGTTAATGCAGTTGGGCAAGGTGCCAGCTTTCCACAGTGCTGATCTGACTCCCTGACAAGCTGCACCATGATGTATTGGTGTCATTTGCAGTTTGATGCACGACCGTAATGATGCTCCTGCAAAATTTTGTATTGCTTAGAGCACTTTTGCATCTAAATATTGCCCAGTGCATTCCCTCCTGAGTCATGGACTTGCCCAGCCCCGCATTTCTCTGTAACAAAGAGCTTAAACCAAAGAAAACCCCAGAGCTCAGCAGTGATTAATGATAGACATTCCTGGGCTAACGTTTTCTTTGTTGGGTCCTAAACAACTCACTTCCCTCCTTGAAACAAGGCAGCGATCCCTCCGGAGGGAGGACAGGGAGCAGCCCTGGACCACCAGCATCTCACGGGGGAGCTGAGCTCATTAGAGCCGGGTGGCCCGTTGGTGGGCCCGACACCACCATTCCTTCACCAAAACTGGAACGTGGTGGGCCAGAAATAATAACAATTCCTCCTTTTGCTAGTAGTACTTTGGCTAGTGATAGCTTGAAGGGGACCTGCTTCTTTTGGTCAGGTAAGTCTACATCTGCTGTCCCCGTCCCATGCCACAGCTGTAGCAACCCTGAAAAGGTGATGGAACAACTCGTCCTGGCTGTCATTCCTAAGCATGTGGAAGACAAGAAAGTGATCAGGAGCCACCAGCACAGCAGCCGTTGCTCCTGCCTGCTGCTCTGCATGTGCAGAGCACTTCCCACCTGGGGTTTCTCATCTTTGGGCTCAACCTGCTGCTCTTGGAGAAACTTTCCACAAGGCTTCTGCCTCTTCCACTGGCATAACCAGCACAGCAGATACTAGATCCCTTCTCCATGCTGTAAATATAAGCACTTGGTGTTTTCCTCCCATCGTGTTTGCAAGAGAGGAGCGTGCAGCAGAGGACTGGCTTCCTGGCTGGCCATTGCAGGTGCTAAGCAGAGCAGCTTTGCTATTTTATCCTTGAAAAGGGACGCGTTGATCCTTCTTGGTGTGGTTGCTTTTGACATCATTAGCAGTAATGGTTGAGGGAAAGCTTGCTATAGAAGCTACTGCCTCCAAGGCTGTAGGGACAAATGGTGTCAGGGACATGGGTGAAAGCATCGGTTCTTTTCTGCCAATAATTCTGTTTCCACTCATTCCAGTATAAATTGAGAGTCTGCTGCTTAGTGAGGTTGTGCTCCTCCTTTTGTAAAGCCCATGTTGGCAGAAATTCAAGGCTGTGTTTTCTTTCCCCCTGGCCACTGGCTTAGTGCTGATAAGGCCAAACGGCTGTGGTGGTTTGGAGTGCCCCAACTACATGATCAAAGCAGCCTTTTTTTTTTTTTTTTTTTTGAGATTTGCAGATGGTTTCCCACCCAATAACCTGGCAGACTTGGTAACTTTTGAGACTGCATGAGTTGAGGCTACGCTGGTATGCCGGGCTTTGCATAACCAGGAAGGTTTTCTAAGGGAAAGAAGGAGCAGCATTGCAGGAGAGATGAGGATGCATTGTCAAAAACAGCAGCAGGACTTGCTCTCAGGGGTAAATACCATCATTTTCATGTGCACCGGATTAGGTAACAGTCACGCTGTCTTCATATCCTAAGCGGTGGTATAAATCAACGAAATAAGAGTCTGCAGTTTTTGTAGTACCCTTTAAAATAAATGAGCGAAATCAGGGGTAGGAGTTTATCAGCTTAATGTTTTATGGGTGAAAGGAAGGAAAATGGGTGGGAATTCCCACTATGGGTGGGAATGTGTTGCTTTTTCCCATCCTGGAGCCAAACTGTGACTCTGGATCCTGCGGATTTCATGCAGGTTCAGCGTCCCTAAGGGTCTGTTTGGGACCCAGCTCTGAGCGTTATCTGTCCAGTACAAGTTGCAGTTGGTTAATACCATTATGAAAAAGGCCTCCTATCTTTCAAGCCATGTACATTTTGTTATCATCTGTAATTATCTTCCTTTGGGTTCATGGTGTTTTTTGTTTTTTTGTTTTTTGAGAAATGAGAATGTTTTGTAGTGGGGCAGGGTGTGAAAACATTTGTTTTTGAGAGATACGTGAAGGTAAAAGCTCGGTTTTGTTTTCTGAAGAGCCCCTTCTGTAAATTGGTAGATCTGGTTCTGGCAGCCTCATCTGTAGGAGATAAGAGCCCAGAAGGCAGCAGAATTTAGGGATATCATTCCTTGTGTTGCAGTCGTGCCTGGAAGCTTGTGCTGCGTTTGCGCTCCTGCTAGTGTCTCAACCTTAAAATCATCCTCCTTAGAAGAACCTGCAGTATGAATAGCCAAGACTGAAAATAAGCAGAAGAAAAGTTGAAAAATGTTGACATGTGCAGGATCAAGTAACTGTGACACACAGAGCTGGAAAGAGAAGTGAAGAACTGTGACAAAACACATGAAAGAATTGACTCTGCAAATCCTCCCGCTTAATTTAGCAACTGGGACAACCTGGGGCCAGGGAGACGGTGCGTTTCACAAATGTGCGCCGGGGTCAGACAGCCTTTTTGTATACAGCACGATATTTATATCTGCAAGGTTCGAAGTGCTGAATGAATGTAGTCCAACTAGGGTGGGCTACCCTTCAGATTAGTGGGAAACTACAGTTACCTGGATTATGGGAGATAAAAGAGAAAACTAAAGGGTTATAGACAACCTATAAATTTGGAAACTCCATGTAAAACAGGTAGGTAATAATTTGCTTGTGTTCCTCACGTAACAGCAACACGTTGCTGAGACCCAGATTTGGAGCAGCAGCACCAAGACCTGAGTCAAGGTGGGATCTTGGTGACAAGAGCTTTAAAAACACCAGTGCTTGTATGGAAGAGAAACCTAGCAGCAAACTGCTGCAATATATAGCTACAGCAAACTGCTGCAATATATAGCTTCATAGCCAACTCACAGAGTACATCCTGCTCCCTTTCCTGCCTTCTGCTGCCCCTTGCAGATTTTTTTTCATGTTATTTTTATATACATAATTCTCAAGTGTCTGGGAATTATGAACACAAGGCTTTTCTATGGAATAGTCATTTCTTACGATATATATATTTTTTGCGGCTCTATGTAAACACCTGCAGGTCAGATGAAGCACAACCAGGATGGTCCCGGCTGTGCCAAAGGGGTGATGGAAACCAGTGGAAGCCTGGTCTTGGCGGTGGGATCTGGCTCCCTCGCTTCTCCCATGGGATTCAGACACCAGTGGAAGCACCTGGGTGACCTGAGGGCAGCTGGGGAGTCTCTGTAAAAAACAAGGCTGTAAAGAACCTCACCTGTAGCCTTATTGGATCCAAATGTTGCTCGTAAACCTTGGCAGGAGCTTCTTTGAGGGCTTTTGCAGTGCTGCTGTGTGGTGTTTTGCTCAGCTCTGAAACATCTGGGTTTTTCTTAAGGCTGTCCAAGCCAGGGCTTGGCTGAACAGGGTCTTAAAATACACAAATTAGAAATCTGGTATTGCTTCTCACAAAATGGATTTAAATGGATCTATTTTTCCAGAAAACATGGGGGTTCATTTCCATTGACAAGGTTCAAAATGCAGCCTTTTTGACTGAGAAATGTCAGATCATCTTAATTCATGGTGCTTTTTTGTTTTGTTCCTGTGAGGGATGAGAAGAGATCACAAGATCCATATCCACCCTGATCTCCAAATATCAAGTACCTGGAATAAGCTCCTTCTAGGGGAGCTACAAGCCAAGCGTTACTTGTAAAAATAAATCAGTAGAACAGACCCCCTCCTCTTGCCCCCCGTTTCAAAAAAAGGCGTTCAGGCACTAAGTGCCTTTTGGATGATGGGGATCCATTAACGGGCAGCGTTTCAGCGCAGCGAAGACACCATGAAGGTAATTAATTGCTCAGCTAGGAACTATCTGTCCACTTTGGAAACTCCGGACTTTTAATAACAAATTCCAGGAGTAGAAAACATTCGCTTTGTACCTTAATTCATCATCAGCTTGAAAACTCGTCTGAGGTTTCTGAACCTGAGCCAAGTTTTTGGACAGACCTGGGCTGGGTTTCAAGTGAATTGCAGGAGCTTGGTGATGTTGGATGGGACGGGGAAAGGTTCCTGAACGACTGAAGGAAAAGTGAGCGATAAATCGAATCCTTGTGGAGTGTTGCAGCGATGCCTCTTCTGCAGAAACTCCTTGGGTTTTCAGTGATTTCAGACCAAAACAATGCAAACCCTGGCGACGGCAGTTGCGCTTCCCCAGTCCCTCTCATCGGACCAGGGAAAGGAAGGGGAAATAAAAGCAAACTATATTTTTTCCTTCACCTACACAGGGTGATGGATGGGATTCAATTAATTAGCATATAATATCAATCATTTCTTATACCACAGAGGCTTCCTGTGGTGCTGTTTTTTTATTTTATTATTGTTTTTGTTTGTCCTTAAGTCTTTCCTGTGTCAAACATGCTGCTGGCTTTGGAGTGAAAGCATTAAATGTAGTTGATGCATAATTTCGGGGGACTTTTTAGGTCACAGCCTCCTTTGGGATCGTATTCATCCATTATTTTGCGCCAGGGCCATCTAACTCCTCAGGCACACGGGAACGTTTTGTGCATTGAAACCTTCTTTTAGTTGCATGCTCCTGCAGCGGTTATTTGGGGACGCGCTAGCGATGCCACGAGGACAAACAAGAGCAGAACCACGTGGCAAGCGCCCGCGGTGGCCTTGGCTGCAGGAGCATCCGCCGGCCACCTTCACCCATCTCTATTAAAGTTTCTCTGGCTGTTAAGCCTTCGAATTACACTTGCTTGGTGCTTCCTACCTCTCCTCTGCAACCGCAGGAGATAGAAATCCACTTCAAGGAGAACAAAAAAAAAACAAAAAAAAAATAAAAAAAGGGGAATTGCAATCCCTCCCCCCCCAAAATGTTTTCATGAGATTTCTGGAGCTGAGGCTTCAAAATGTCAAAGCTCATCATAAAAAAAATTCCTTCAGCGCAGGAATCTTCCATATTAAAGCAGTGAGGGCAGAAAGAAAACAGCATGGTAGGAAAAATGCCACAGGTTTGCAGTTACAGCCTCAAAACCTGGGCAAATTCAGCACCTGCTGGGGGAAGGAGCTGCACTGGGGTAAAGCAAAATTGCCTTGATGTTGATATTTCCTTTCCAAGTGCAGCTGGATGAGATGCTCTTGGGGACTGGTACAATGATGGAAGCGAGAAACATTTCTCTTGTGGTAAATCCTTGTTTAAACATCCTTACTTTAAGTGAATCCCATGATGGCATGTTATTTAACTGCGTTTTGGTATTTCTGTCTTATTGATGGGAATGTTTTATTTTACACATTTTATAAAGGATGAAAAAGTAGATTGCCATAGGATGCAGGAGATCCAGCCTGGGAAGCTAAACTCAGTGTTTATTTAGCTCACGGGCGCTCATCAGTGCCATCTTTTGGGTGGAAAGGGGCCTTCTGGAGGTTGTCAGCATTAGCTGTGGACTAAGGGCTTTTGGCTAAGCGAACCTCGGCAATAAGGATGGGGGAGTGTGTCGAGCAAGCCAGGGTCTCGTCCGAACATGCTGCTACAGGTGTGTAGCTAGTCCGGGATTTACCGCCTTGTGAAGCACCGTTGCAACCACCCTGCTTGGAAATGCTGGATTCCGCTTGGACATCCCCAGTATGTGCAAATCCAGCCGGAGTGGGAAGGGGAAAGCACGGCGCTGGAGCAGGGCAGCGCGCGGCGAGGCTGGTGTGCGCGGGGCTGCGCGCGGCCGCTCCGCGCGCTCCCGCCGTCGGCATGCAGCGGGGACGGGTAATTTTAGAACAATAAAGGGAAATCCTCTGCCTCCCACGCGGGCAGCCTGTGCAACCGCCGCTGCAAGGAGCTGCAGCCTGAAACTGCTGCCGGCGCCTGAAGCGGCCGAGCACGTTAGCTGTGTAAGCACTAAAAGACTTGAAGTGATTTGGCGGGGGCTTCATCTTGCCCGAAGGCAGCCCCGGCACGGGCTGAGTTCGGCGCTACCTCGCGCTCGTCCCGCAGGAAACTTTGGAGCGGTGCCGCGTGAAGCTGCTCGGCGACAGCGAGCGGCGCGGGAGGGGACGGGGGGAGGCGGCTGCTTGCGCTGCAGCGCGAACACGCAACCTGGAGCCCCGGCAGCGCGGGGGGACCCGGCCAGGACAGGGGTGCGGGGCGGCTTGTTGGGGCAGTGCTGTCCCCCCTGCCCACGCCTAGGCAGCCTCGGCACCCAGGCAGGATGGAGCTGCCCCGTGTGCGCTGC
>VZSV01000286.1:602098-629299 GCA_013398735.1 Nothocercus julius
CGGGGCCCCCCGCGCTGCCCGCGCGGAGGGCAGGACCCCGCGGGCTCCTTCCCGGGCACCGGCCCCGCTCCCTGCGTCCTCCCTGCCCGGCACCGGGAGCAGCCCCCACCCCCGGGAGCGGGGGGACAGGTGCCGTGGGGAGGCCCAGAGCGGCCCCCGCTCCTGCGGGACCGTCACTTCCCGCACCGCGTTTCCCCTCGCGCGTCTCCGCTCGTGTCACCGGGAGCAGGGGCTGCTTTGGCGCTTTACAAATAACTCCGAGTTCGGCCTCGGCGCTGGCAGCCGGGGGGGAGCCCGTGTTTTTTTCGCAGAATAAATGAAGCTGGTTTTAATTGCTATCCAGTAAACGGGTTTACTGATTTTTCCCCGAGAAGACACATTATGCTAGGGATGACTAATCCCCATGCACTTGAAAAGCTGCTGCCGGATTTCTGTAGGTGTTACAAAAAAGCCCAATATGTCACAATTTAGCTGTATAGGTTAAGTCTGGAAGGAGGGGGTGGCTTTTACACCTGATCCCCTGCCTGAAAGGGACCGCAGAACTTTATCTTTTAACTTCTGATGCAAAGAGAGCCTCCTGCTTTGCTTGTCAGAGACCAAATCACTTTTGTGCAACTATATAACGTCAGGAAATGTGACTAAACTCCGTTTATAACTTCAGTTTTCTTCGCATACCCAAAGTGCAGCTTTGTAAGAAGCACCTGAAATGAGGCGGGTGCGTTTAGTTCATGAGGACGTACTGCGGGGGATTAGAAAGCTCCTGAGCGTGTTAGTGTGGGAGCAGCCCAGGCACCGGGATACTGCACTGAAATTAAAGAGGTTTGGGTCTGTTCCCAGCTCTGCCACAGAGCTCTTTGTGTCCCTTTGAGTGTCACTTTGTCCTCCAAAGCTGCAGAGCACAACAGCGCCTTACCTGCTCCAGCTGCAAAGGGAAAGCCTGCTGTGGGCTGCACGGCTCTTGGCTGCTGTTTGGTGGGAGCTGTGTAAATTCCTCGGTGTCTCAAAAGAAATATTTAATTTCATCTTGGATTTCTGTCTGGCATCTTTTTCTGTGACCTCGATGACTCCTGAGAGCCGACCAAGGAATGCGCTGCCTTTGTTTGAGCCTGAAAAGCTCGGGCTCCCTGTCTGCTCACTGGGAAATAAGTTTTCCTGGGAGAGCGGCCACCGGCCCCGCTCAGCAACGCCGGCGCTTGCTGCGTCATGTCCCCATGGGACCCACAGGTGCTCGCGAACTGTTTCACCCCGAGTCCCAAGCTCCAGCATGGAAAAGTGATTATAAAGCGTCACGGCGGTGGGATCCCTAGCAAACAGCGCAATAAGCTGCGCGGTGCCCCGGCAGCCGCGGCTCGCTCGGCGCTGGCTGCAGCGCTGCGCATCAGCCAGCTGGGCAGGGGGTGCTGGGGGCACCACCACGAGCTCCCGAATTGCTTTCGGCTTGAGCTGAGGAATATAGCATATCCGATAGAATTCTGTGTGTTCTGTATAAGGTACTGCATGTAAATACAGCACCTGAGGAGACAGCAGTGGCACGGGGCTAGGGATGCAAGGGGTAGCCAGTGGTCCCCAGGCCTGGCTGCACTTGTGGCTGGTGTCGGGAGCCCCTCTGTGCCCCAAACCAACAGTCAGTTTTTGGGAAAGAACAAGGACAGTGGCTCTGGCTTGTGGTTCATATAAAGGCAGGAGAAGAGGGAGGCGAGGAAAGCGATGCTGGGGATTACAGCACTGATGACCCCCTGTCCCGTGCAAGTAGCGCTGGGCCCTGCACTTTGCTGGGAGTGAAAACCTGCTCTGCAAATCACCCCCTCTTTCTTCTTTTATTTTGGTAATTTCCTTTTCCCTTTGCTGACCTGTGATCAGTATAAGCTGCCTTGTCGCCACAGGCCAGGCACAGGGACGTCTGCAATGATCTCGCCCAGGTGCCTAGATCCACTTCTCTGCCGCCTGCCTCCCTCCTCCCGCCCTTTCTCTCTCCCTCTTTTCCGTGCCAGCTGCCGCCCTGCCTTGCCTTGCTCCTGCCATGTGTTCGGGCTCACCATGGGCCGGGAAGCATCGGCTCAAGAGGCAGCAGAGGAGATTTTGCGTGGCTGCTGGGGGAAACTTTGCACCTGGGGGAGAGTGGCTGGGAACGGGAGCAGCCGGCCCCAGGACGGGAGGAAACCCCGCTCCATGGCGGATTTCAGTGCCTTGGAGAAGTGTGTGCCCAGAAAGAGCCATGAGCGCTGGGCTGTGCCGCAGTGCAGGGCAGCTGGAGGGTCCCTTGCCTGCTGTCCACCTCTGTGTGTGCATATACGTGTGTATATGTGTGTGTGTATATATATATATATATATATATTTTATGCACTCCCTCCCTGAAACATTTTGTGTGCAGCAGCAGCCAGTTTGGGCTCCTGCAGTCCAGGAGGATGCTCGTATTGCAGAGGGTACCGTGTCGCCTTCAGACCTGTCTCAGCTGGAGCGGCCTGACTCTCCCGGCTCCTCGAGGGGCAGAAGGCGGCTCTGTGTGCGGCGATGCCAACACGGAAAGGTGCAAAATGCCACTGTTGAGCTGGGTGCGACTGCATGTGCACCGTGGCAGGGCAGGAAAGGAGTCCCAAGGAAAAATCGGCTCCTGCATCTGCTCTGTTATCAACAGACCTGAGTGCTGAAGCGCTTTGCTGTCCTGGGCATCCTCCCTGCTCCTCCTCTGGTGAGAGGGGAGTTGATTTGTTTTGTTTGTTGCCAAGTCCCTGGAGAGGGGTGGGTTGAGTTCTGCTACTCCAGGGCACATCTCTAAAAGCAAAAAGAGAGAGCATTTCAGAAGAGGAGGACAAAGAACAAAGATCAGTTTCCCAGTACCTTCCTGATTCAAAGTCTCTCAAGGTATTGAGGGTTTCCCGCTGACCGGCTGGTTTTGCATCAGTCCATGGAGGCTGTTTCTGTGGTATCTAAAAGGCAGATGAATGCAGCTGGAGATATAATTGTGTAGTCCCACAGCCAGGGCGCGCAGAGCGGAGTGTATTGATTTACACCTGGGTGCGTGGTGAATGGAAGTACTGAGCTGTGACGGGGCGCAGGCAGGTAATGAGATAGTGGTAGTTAAAGCCTATTATGGACCGTCCTGAAAAGTTTCATTTTCCGGAGCCAGCTCACGCCTCTCCCAAGCGCAGTGCTTTGGAAGGTCTTTTCAAGCAGTTGTCACAGCTTAAGCAGAGTAATTTAATTTGCTTAAATTTTCTCCTGTGGTTGGGAGGAAGAGGGAGGCGATGGGCACTGTCTCAGGCGAGGGGGCCGCAAGGTCAGCGCCGCTTTCCCTCTTGCATGGCTGCAGCGGGTAAAAACAGGTCTCTGCATCGGTGCAGATTATTCTGGGCGCCGGAGGAGTTACTGATCCCGATCCAAGCATGGGGTTGCTCCGGTCGTGCTCGCGGTCTGCAGTGAGCAGCTTCCTTGGCTCGAGCTGCCCAGCTGTTCGTCCTGCCGCCCCCGTCCCCTCTCCCGAGTCCTTCCCCAACAGCTGAGCGCCCCGCAGGGACTGGTGGCTTCCTCTTCATCCCGTCTCTAGGAGGGGGTGGAGGGTTAGTCTCGTGTAGCAGACCCAGCCCCGCTAGTGGCACATATGGCACCATATAACAGCAGTAGGGCAAGGGCCTTCACAGCATCCAATCTGGTTAGTTTTATTCCTGAAAGGTTTGTCCAAACTGATAAAAAAAAAAAAAAAAAAAAAACTGGGGGAATGAAACAGAATAAAGATCTGTTTCCATTAAAATGTCAAACAAACAAATAAAAGCTGTCAGTGTGGCAGTAATGGTTCTGCCCTGTGGAAAAGGTATTTCCTTCTAAGTCGCGAGGAGGCTCTCGGGGTCCTCTGAAGGCCCCGCTCCGAGGGCCCGTTGACCCTGTGACGTGTGCTCCTCCAATGGCAGGTATTTGCCATTCCCCAAATGAGGACGGATTTGAACGAGGAGGGCTGGAACCACTCATGGGTTTGTCAGATAAAAAGTTACATCTGGCCTGTCTACACTAGGCACTTCAGCTTTTTATTTATTTATTTATGCTGCCCCTAGAGCTGCATGGAGCAGAGATACCCCAGTGTAAACCCCCAGGCTTTGCTCCTCCTGTGGAGTTTCGTAACAGATTTCCTAGGACGTGGGGGTGAAGAGGGTCTCTCCATCCTGGACGTGTCCCGGTCTCTTGGCAGCTGCCTGTCTAAGCACGGGTGCTGGGGTGACTCCATGCATGCCTGGGATAAGCACACGGAGCTGCTCGGGAAGGAGACACGTTCGTTTACTGGCACCTGTTACGGTGTCTTTCTGGTGCAAAAAAAGCGCTAAGGTCAATTTGTCCAGCTGTCACTACATGTTCCAAGCAAATTAAAGGCTGGTTGTTCCTGATATTCCCCCAATAACGCCCTGCACGTAATCCCTGGTGTGTAGCTGTGTGCAGGCTTGTCGGGAGGCTGCAGTGCCCCAAATCCAGGGCCTGTTATTTACGTTCAGCTGAAGATGTGGGTCATGCGCCTCTCTCTTTCCTGCTCAGCCCAACCCCAGAGGCAGCCTGCAGCTTGCAGGGGAAGCAGGCCTGATTGCAAAGTCCAGCTGCGATGTCTGTGAGCCAGTTTGCCCCATCTGCATTATTATTTGCTGCAGGTATAAATATTGCTATGCTTGTTTGCTGGAATATTCTTGCAGGGCAGATGCAAGAGGGTAACGAGCACAGGAACAGTGCGAAGGGTTTGGAGGCAAATCAGTAAAATGGTTTTGCGAGCAGAAAATGGTTTTATCCCATCTGGCCCCCTTTCTCCGGCACCCCTTTGCAGAAACGTGCAGCTGATAGGAGGAGGGACGTAGCCGCAGGTTTTTCAGGCCCGCGTGTCGCCCCGTGGCACCCCGGCCCCCGTGGGCGGCACGGCTCCCTCGCGGCATTCAGCTCGCATTCAGCCTTGCAGGCTGAAATCATCCCAGCCGGAGGACAAGGAGAGAACTTTCCCACCCAAAAGGGAAATGATGTTGCATTGCTGAGCGACCAGCCCAAGTAATAGTATAATCCGAGAAAAATGCGGCTCCCTCGAGTAAAGGAAGCGCTGTAAACCTCAGCCCTGCAAGCGGTTCGTGGAGCCGCGGCCGCGCTCAGACCTGCTCTGCTCAAGTGTCCCCAGTGCTGGGGAGGGGGAAGAGGGGCATAGGCACCTTCCCAAAGCCCCTGGAGCCAGGAGACCACTGGCGTGAAGGTCGGGGCGAGAGTGGCTCTGGTTTGGATCTCTGGCTCCGTCTCTGCCAGGGTTCTGGCGGAGGAGGGTGTCCTGCCTCCTTCCACCTCCCCTGTGCCCTGAATTTGGGGTGTCCTGACAAGCCCTGGTGCCCTTGGGTGCTTCGGCACCTCCTCAGCCATGGGCGCTGTGCAGGAACCCTCGGGCTCCCAGTATTTGGCTGCGTGTCCCAGCCCCTGGAGCTGTCATTGCAGGAGGATGTTGGAGAAGGAGGAATGGTACTCGTGGCTGCCGAGGGGGAAGCAGGGGAGCAGCTCAGCCCTATGGATAGTGGTGCAAGGGGCGCAAGGAAGCGTTTGGTATTGGGACCACTGGGCACAGTCATGGGGAACCTGGGTGCAAAACCAGTTGTTTGCGCCGGCCTCTTGCTTTTGCTGGGTTTTAGCCCCGTGGGGCTAAGGGGTCTCCCCAGGGACGCCGTGCGGGTGCCCCGCTTCCCTGCCCCTTCCAGCGCGCTGCGGTGCCAGGGCCTTCCAAGGCAGGGCCGGGTGATCCGGGTGAGCTCCTGCCTGAAGCAGACTGCACGTGGCTTTCACTTCTGCTGGCAGAGCCACCCAAAGAGCTCCCCAGGGACCTGTAGACCATGCAAAATGTTATCCATGAAGTCACCAGGCCACAGGGCTCCTTTGGGCTGATGGTAGCAAGGGTGGTCTTCATCTTACTGCTGTTTCTGCAAATTTTTAGTGGAAATCCCTGACACAAAGTTTCAACAACTTTGCTCCTACAAATTGGATTCCTAAACAGTCTGTGCGATTTTAAAAAATAAAAAAAATCAGACACACAAAAAGCTTTGCAGAGCACAAAGTTTCTCACTAGAAGTGAAGGGTTCTTCAAGCATGGAGCAAAGCTGCGAGGTTGCTGTCCCGTGGAGGTGGTGGCTGGTGCTTGCAGAGTGCCGAGCTCGCTGTATCTCAGTTCTGTTGTCTGAGATGGGCTGCATGGCAGCAGGTTGCATTCAGGGGAACCTTTTCGCTTGACGTTATTCTAGAGAGCTTTATGCTTAACTACTGCGTGGGCACCTCTGGATTTGCAGCTTCCCAGAGTGGCTTCCAGAAGAGCCCATTGAGAGGAACCCCTGCATCTGGAATGATCAGAGGAATTCGGGTCTACAGAGTACAATGATGCACGTCACCATCTGTTTGGACGCTGCCGTTAACACCCTTCCTCTTGTGGAAAATCGCCGGAGCCCTGAGGACTGGACAGAAACATCATGCTGTGCTGAGCAGCACCGAGGCTGGAATGAATCACACAAGCTGAAGATTTGGCCTCAATATCCAGGGCCTTTGTGTTATCAGAAAGGTGCCTCCTCTGATAGCCTAGGGCCAGGGGCCTGCAGCCCCCATCTAGGCTGCAGTAACTCTTCTTGGGGCACCACAGCCCTTTTTAGGGTGTACGTGTTGGGGGCTGGATTTTGGATATTTAGGTTTCTTGGTTTGGTTTTGAACTCTCTGTAGAAAGGCAAGTCTGGAAGGGACGTCCAGGCATCTCCCCTTGCAGGATCACCTCCAAAGACCCTTATCTAACATGCGTTTAAAAATATACTCCGAAGAATTGCCATGATAGGTAAGAAGAAACTTCCCTGTCGGGGAAACTGTAGCAGCTGTTAAGCTAAAACTTGTGCAAGGAAAGGTACTCCGTACTCATGCAGGCTTGGCCCCGCATGACTTGCCGGGTCTTGCGAACTCGCGGTTCTGAGGTGCTTCAGCAGCCTCATGAGGTGATGCAGAAGGGAGGGATGCCAGTGCTGCCTATTGAACTAATTTCTATTGGTGTGATTTAAATGAATTTCTATGAATGCCCCGTCCACACACCAACTGCACATGATCTGCTTTGGTTGCGGCCCGGCTTGCGGAGCACAGTACTGCTCTTGTAATGCAGCATTTATCCTAGTTCTGGAGCTGGGCATAATTGCCTCTGTGTCTCGGAAGATGGGGAGATCTCACAAAGGCATCTTTAGAGAGCTCCTTACCCTCCTTGGTACGGGCTTGAAAGGGCTCAAAGGAAAATACCCCTGAGCAGCTCTCGGCCTCTGCACATTCGTCGTTGTTGGGTTTGGTTACAGGACACACACGTAAAAGCAAATTCTTTTTGGGACACGACCGGCTCTGACAGTGCCGGTGGCACTGGAGGTGATGGCACTGGACGTCCTGCTGAGTTATCCCTGGTTGTCCCTGGGTGGTGGGGGGCGTCCCGGCTCCCCCTCTTCCTCGGCGCTGCCGTGTTATGTGCAACGTGCCCGTAGGTACCGCAGTACCCTGTGAGCTGAGCCAGGCTTCCCGTGTGTTCTTGCCTGCTTCCCTGTTAACGCCGAAGGAGAGGTCGGAGCCGGGCAGCCCAGGCCTCCCCTCCTCCGTGTGCCCCAGCTTTCTGTCGCCGACTGCGGGACCGGGTGCTGAGCAGGGCCCAAAACCGGCGCCTTCTCTTTAGCCTCCCCAGAGCGCCCACAGCGAGGCTCTGGGGCCCGTAAATCCCGTTACCGCCCCTTTCCCGGGATGGAGCTGTGGAGGTAGCACGGCCAGTGGAGGAGGGACCCGTCCGGGCCGCGGGACGAGCGACCTCCCGCGCCGGCCTGGCCGCCGTTGCCGCTTCCGGCGGCAGAGCTGCCATCGAGGAAACGCGTTGGATCGTCGTCCTTCGGCAGCCTGCGGGAAGGGACGTGGGGCCTCTCTCCCCCCGGGGGATTCATTTCTCCTTCAGCCGCTTTTTGCTCCCTCGTGCTCCCCTCCGAGCGCTCCCACGGCCTGCCGTCCCTCGCTGGACGAACGGGCAGCAGGGTGGGCGAGGGGCGCCGGGCGCCGCGGGGCCGGGCGCTGGCCCCTTGGTTGTCGTCTTCCGATGAGCGGCTGCGGCCCCGAGAGGCGCCGGGCTGAGCGTCCTCCGTGCCCCTGCCGGCTGCGCGCGTCCCAGGAACGGCCCGGCGAGCAGGGAAGCCCGGAGCAGAGGTTTCCCTGTGGTCCCGGCCCCCGGCGCCTCTGCCCGCGCGGCGCCGCCCTCGGCTGCCCTCCCGGCGCGGCGCGGCAGCCGGCGGAGCTCACGGCGCCCAGTCCGGAGCACCTGAAGCAGCTCCCCGGGAGCGCCCGTGCGCGGAGGCGCCGTGCTGGCGCGCGTGCTGCCGGCATGCTCGGGACGCAACGTCCCCCTCACAGCGGCTCTGGTGCCGGCTGCTTTGCTGCGCCCTGTTTTGTCCCCAGGGCCCCCTTTTTCTACAGGGGTTTCTGCTTGGCCTTTTGCAGCCCTCGGCCTCAGCTGCAGTTCGGCCGCCTTTCACTGCACTAGTTTAAATCAGGCTTTACCAGCTGCCGCCCTCTTCTCCCATGCGGGCACGGCTTGTATTCCTGGAAAAGGACTTAATTTGCTCTCCTGGTCCTCCTCGTGCTGCTTGCAGGGCCATAAAGATAACGTCCTGCATCAAATAGTTTTACTGGTATCCAGACTGGCCCGCGAGTATCGATAGTTTACTTTCCTTCAAGATACATTTGAGTTAAATGCAAGTCACGGCGCTTGTATCAGAGGTAAATACACTGCATTTAGTGACTTGGGCTATGTGTGGGGTCAGGTAGAGCGAGCTAATGGTCCCTTCCGGCCTTAAAATAAATTAAACTTTCAGAAAGCAGAGTTTAGCCCTGAAACTTTGGAGCTGCAGTCCCCTGTCCTTGCAGAAGACTTTGCACCTTGGGTTGCAGATCATTCAGCACCTGGTGAGTCTGGTGGTGCCGTTATTACCAAAATACGTCCCTGCTTGGAGGTGGGTTTTGATATATCGAATATGTCAATTGAAACGAACGTGGGCAGCTGCTGGGAGCGCACAGTGCTGTGGGAAGGCGGGCGAGCGCCGCGGGTGGCGAATCCCCGTGTCCGGCACAGCGCTTTTTCCAAAGCCTCGCTGAAGATTTTTAACAATTACAAACCCTGCGGGCAAATTGTGGCTTTCTATTATTTCCTTATTTGCACGAGAGCTTTGCAGAAAGGTCTATGCCATGAACGAACCAGGGCGCTTATAAAAGCGGTGGCGGCATCACCCTGCTGTCCGCAGCGCCGTTGCTTTCGTTTAACCCACAGTGTACATGCTCGTGGAGGTACCATGGATTTTTTTTCTATTTTTTTCTTTCTTTTTTGCAGCCAGGATGTTTTTTCTTGCCTTTTTATTGTTCCAGTGACCTAGCAACTCAGCTCCGGTGGAGCCCGGCCAGCAGACTTCCTCCCGGGCAGTCTGACAGTCTCCAGCAGCTCTGCCTTCGGATGGGAGCAAAAGTTAAAGTGCCTACGGGCCAGGGCTTGGGCTGAGCTCTGCTTTGCGCTGCCCCCCACTGGGAAAAGCTTCCCAGGGAATTTAAAACCCTGGAAAGAGGAAGGTGCAGCCCTGCATGGGTGCCTTGCCCTGTTCTGCAGGCACTGAGCTGCAGAGGATCTGCCTTCCCCCCACGGGTGTCCTGTGTGTGGATTAAACCGAAAATGTGCCCCAATAGGCAAAATAGGTGAGAAATGCCAGTTTTACTGGGCTTTTGCTGATGTTCCAGGAGGCTTCATCTCTATGGGAAATTGTATTGGGACCCCAGAGGTGGAAAGCC
Source organism: Nothocercus julius (assembly GCA_013398735.1). Lineage (NCBI taxonomy): Eukaryota > Metazoa > Chordata > Aves > Tinamiformes > Tinamidae > Nothocercus > Nothocercus julius. The sequence continues at coordinate 611,915 of VZSV01000286.1, forward strand.
TGGAGCCACCAGCCAAGCAGGGCAATATCCCGTCTCCCACGCGCAGGTTTATCCGTGCTGCAGGCAGGCTGGGGGTGCCAGGCTCGTGTGGCTGGACGTGGCAAGGAGTTGGGTGCTCTCCTCCTTTTCAGTACCTGCTTTTTTGCTCTTAGGATCCAGATTGCACCTTTTTCTCTTGCTGAGGAGTTGGGATTTGCATCTCAGGTCTGGCTGCCCTCATCATGCAGCCCTTCCTGAAAACGTGGCCTTTGGGGTCTGCAAAAAAAAAAAAAAAAAAAGGAGCATGAAGGAAAAAAACATCCTTCCTCATCTCCAGCAGCTTTACAGGTTCCAGAGGGAATACTGCAGGGAAAGGCAACACATTCCTGCTTAATAGGGTAGCGCTGTGGACGGAGCGCAGCAGCCCAGTGTGGGAATAGCCAAAGGGGTTAAATGCGCGTGGCTAAAAACCTCTTGCATTCCTCCCGTGCTTAGTGCACACGAGGGACCTTCTCGAAGGGATATTATCTGCCTGTTTACGCTCTACTGACCAGTCTCAAGTATGATTTTTTTTTCTTTTTTTTCTTTTCTTTATATTTTTTTCATCCTCCCTCCCCCCCACCCCTCCCCCCCCCCTGCCCTCTCCAAGCTGCTTCTTTCAGGGCAAGAACAAGGAAGGAAACGGAAAATCCCAGAGAGCCCTGGACAGTCCGGATTTAGGGCTGCAGCTTTTGTTCGCACAGGCTCGCTTGGCCTCCGAGCGGCCTCCACCCATGAGCGCTACATCCGCAGCAGCCTTGCAAAACACGGCGCGCGCCCGCGTTGGCTCCTTAGCGCTTTCCTGCAGGCAGCAAGGAGTTCTCTAAGTTTAGATCTTTAATTTTGCTTTTTTCCTCACTATCCCCTGCTCTCCGCGAGCCTGCGATGATGTTAGGATTATGCAACTGAACAGATGTGGCTTTGCAATTAGGGCTGCGTTTCCTCCTGCGCAGCCTGCCTGAGGTTGGCGCTTGCCCGGAGCGGTGCGGGATGCCTGGAATGCTGCCGCGGTTTGGGTTCCTCCTTTGCATCAGCGCCACGCCGCCCCGGGGACGGTCCAGCACTGGGGACGGTGCCAAGGGGTGCCCGGTAGGCATTTCAGAGGCAGTGGCAGAGCCAGGCTGTTTCGGCAAACCCCTGGCCTGCAAAATCTGCTGGAAGTTGATCCACTTTTTTTCCTAGACGTCTCCTAATGTGACTCCCAAGATGCAGCGTTCTCGATGTGCTCGCAGGGAAACAGGACCTCCCAGGCGAGACCCCTGTGCTCAGCATCGCTGCTGGTTTTCCTGGGAAAGCACCAGTTCCTCGGGGGGCGTGTGGCAGTTTGGCATCAGAATTAAAATGTTTCTCCTGACAGCTGCACTCGTGCGGAGTTAAAACCTGTAAACCAGTCGGTGGCTTGGGATGCGACAAAATTGTTAGTGACAAATCTCCACCTGAGCTAAAAGGCTGCAATGGCTTAAGCCTTTAGTACATCAGAGGAGGCCAGATGGTCCCCTGTTTATTTTTTTGGAAGAAGCTTGCATCTGATCCATCTGCTCCCATTGGAGGGTCATCTTTGAAGGCTAATTTCTGCAGGCACGTTGACAGAAACTGAGACTGCGGTTGTCTCGCGTCGCCGTTAGCCTTGACGGCAGAGTGAGGAGCTGAGGATTCACATACGTTCTGTTCGCGACGGAGCCGTCGTTTAAGCAATTCTTTGGGGTTTCCTTACTGCACCCTGCGGGCCAGATTTTCTAGCGCTGCCAGGTGAGCTCCACCTGCAAAGCACGTGCTGGCCACGTGGCTGCCCTCCCTTGGCCAGGGACCAGCGGCCTTGCAGGGCATAGCTGGAAGTGCCAGCACACTTTAGCAAGCACGTGTACACAACACCTTCTGATTCAGCACATCTGCTCCCCAGCCGCACTCAGAGCCAGATTTGCTGACTCCCATGATAAGCGTAAGTGTTTTGCTGCTTTTATTCCCAGGAGCTCTGCAGAGGCAAACACGACTGGAGAAAACAGGTCAAATGGTGCTCCAGGTTCTCTTCCACCTTTTGCAGCCCCAGCCTTGCTGTGTCCTCCAGGCAGGTCAGACCCTGACCTTGCCAAGGGCAATGGCAAGAGCAGTTAGAAATCCTCTAACCTGTGCCGTGAGTTTGTAAATGGTTACAGGCTGCAGACAGGAAAACATCAATGAGTCTTTTGCTGCCAGAGCCTGGGGTGAATTTGCTGGGCTAAAAACAACCAGCAGCGTCTCAATTCGCAAGTGGCTGCGTTTGGTTGAGAGTCAAAGTTTCAGGTCCTCCTTGCTGTCGTTTTCCTCATGTCATTTTTAAGAAGTTGTACTGGGGGCTCCCAGCCGTGGTGCACAAGGGCCGGTGCTCTAGGCGCGCAGCGAGGCCAGGGCCGTGCACAGTAAAGCCGGGTCGCACATCTGCAGGCTCTTACGGAGCAGAGAGCCACTCCGTGCACCACCCTGCAGCACGCCCGAGTTTCCCAGCGTCACTGCTGCTATAAATGGCCTTGTGGGCTGCAATTACAGCCTTGCCTTGACTTGCAAATGGATGTGGCGAGCAGCCCTGCAGTGCGACAGCCCCGCGTCCGAAGGGTGACAGTGACTTGTTACACGCAACAAGAGGGCTCGCGAAGGCAACAGGGTGCTTGAGGCGTTGAGCACTATGTCTGTCTTTAAAGACACCAAGGAGACCGTGTTTCCCGGTGCTACGCGGCCTGGAATTAAGTGCAAGTTGGACTACATGAATCTCTTCGTTTCTTTTCTTTTAGTGAGTTCTCAGTAAAACTCTTGTAGACGGAGGCAGGACAGACGAGTCCCGACATGGAGCAGCGGCTTAGCTGGCGCGACAGGTCTGTGGGGCAGAGCTGAGCGGTGCCAGCAGCAGCCGTGCTCATCTCATCTGCCCCCTTGTCCTGGGGCACCCTGTGCCCAAACGCCTGGGAGCGGAGCAGGGAGGCCGGGACCGCTCCTGCAGCTTGGTGGGTCTCTGAGCTGCCGCTCAGCAAAGTGGGGAAAGTTCCCCTCCATGTAGGATGTTCTGCAATTTATTGAGAGGCTTTAGAGCCTGTCGTGCTAAACGCGCATTCCCATAGCAAGGCTCCCATCCCGCCCGCTCCGCCGGGGGAGCGTGCTCTGGACTGCAGCATCCTAGAAACTGCTTTGTGTTCGCGAGGAACGTGGATATTAACTTGCGGCTTCAGATGTCACAGCCATGATTTGGCCTTGCTCAGCCTTGATGGCACCAGGAGAACATCTGTCTCCGAAATGCCAGCCAAGCCTCCGAGCTGTGAATGGATCAGCCCCCGTCGCTGCTGTTCTGCACGTGAGCGCCGTGGATGGCAATCCCTGTGCCTTGCACACAGCCCTGGCTGGGACGGCGAGCTGGAAACCCCCAGTCCAGCAGTAAATCTCACTTAAACTGCTCGCAGCAGCTGTCATTAAACACTGTGCTCAAAATGACGCTGGGCTGCATGGCACAAGCTGCAGCTCAGTGCTGCTGCTGCCAGCAGTCAGCATTAACCGAGCCAAGGAGTTGGCTACTGAACATCATCTCCAGCCCGTGCTTAGAGGCTGGTTTGGAAATGCATTTTAAAGATGCAGGGGACCGTCTATGTGTTTCTGAAGATCTTTCAACAGCTGTTGACTTCTTTAGGGTCTGTTTTGGGGTCCAGGAGATAGAGCAGGTGGTAGATTCGGCATCAACATGCTCGGGAGGCTTGGACATGAATAAGAAGTGAAAATCAAACATGGGCAAAGAGGGATGGGGCTGCTCTTACTGCATGAGGCCAGATGGGGAGTATGCACTGGGAAAGAAAAAAAAATCTGAGCAAAAGGGCAGTGCTGTCTTGGGAGCAAATATTTGTTCAATAAATGTGTTAACACACGGGAAATGGGAAAACGATTCTGGATGATTGCAGTGGTTTGGAGCAGCCTTCCTGCAGGAGCAGGGAGCAGAAGACCCAAGTGCTTATACTCTGGGGCATGACTGGGGGCTCCTGGCCATGGTGGTCACAGGCAACAGATCTGAAGATGTAAAAGCTTTTTCCCTATCCATTTTCTCGTGGTCTGATAAGCATTAAGGCCCAGATACTCCAAAATGTCCACTACCCTGGGCTGACCTTCAGTACCCGGAAGGCTGAGGGCTGGTTTGACCCACACCATAATTTTCTCTCTTTTGGTCTGGTGTCTCTGCCTTCTGAATTTGGCACCACAGACCCATCCAATTTACACTGGCGTGTATCCCAAAACACGTTTCTCATCCTTGTTTTGCTTATGGGCAACGAGATCAGAGCTCAGAGTTTGTCACCATGACAAACCCAGCCTGCGCAGTCAAAACTATTCAAATTTTGATTTTTTTTTTCTTCCACCTTCTTTTCCCTTGCAGACATCGAAAGCAGCCAGCAGGCAAAAAGGAGCAGCCACCCCAACACCAGGGCCTGCGGTTCTTGCGCGGAGGGCGCGGAGGTTGCGCCGGCGTCCCCGGGGCAGCGCCGGGGCCCCGGGCATTTTGCACGGCGGGCGGCGGGGCCCTGGCCCAGGCCCACGCAGAGCCCACGGCCCGGTGAGTTGGAGAGATGCAAAAACGGCTTGTGCGATATTCCCACCTCGCTGCTCCCCGTCGGGAAATTCACCGGGGGTAATTGTGCCCAAGAGAAAAATAGCAGAGCACCCAAGACACAATTTGCAGCTGAGACACACCAAAAAACTGCAACGCATAAAAATGCCTGTGGTGGTGCTTGTTCATGACCTTCTCCAGATCCAGCAGGACTCTGGCCAGGCAGAAACAAAGGTGTTTTCTTAAAAGCTTGCTACATCAAAGACAGATATCCACAGTGGCAGTCGGAGCAGATTGTACTGTTCCCATTTCATTATTTTTTCTTAATATCCCTACGTGAAAGAAGTGTTGCACTAGGATATGAACGTCAATGTTATCTTTATATTTTTTTTAATTAGTCCTTTTTTTTTTTTTTGACATTCGGGGACTTGACCCTGGAGCTGTCACCTCCTCGTTGCATGGCCGGCCCAACAGGCCTGGCTCACCTGGTGTAAACCGTGTAGTGCCTTGTGCCTTTTCGTGCTTTCACAGGAACGTCTGGATTTCCTTGTGCAGAAAGGAAAGCACACATTGAAATGCCAGCGTTTTCCAAGGCTGCCTGTGCATTTTCATGTGCTTTCTCCCCTTGCCTTGCAGCCGGTGGGGGCCCCTCTCCTCCTGTGAGCATCTCCACGGTGTGGGAGCAGCCGGGTAGCCCTGGCGCTGCACCCGCATCCTCGAGGAGCAGCACGGGGACCTGGATGCTCCTGCCCAGCAGCGCCCCCTCGTCCTCGGGGACACCCAGCTCACCAGGGCAGTCCCAGTCCTCGCCCAGCGTGCTGGGTGCCCACACCGGCAGGAGCAGCCGCACGCCAACGCCTGGGCACTCCGCGGAGGAGCTGACGGCATCTCCTGCCTCGGGAACCACTTTTGCAGGTGAGCTAGGCTGGCCCGCAGCTTTAAAACTGGCTTTAAAAGCCTTTAGGTAGCATTTGTTTTCTTAAAAAAAAAAAAAAAAAAAAAAAGTAAAAATAGCCCTTTTTTTGGCCCGCTTTAGACGCAGGCAGCTGCTGGCAGTGGTGGGCTCGGACCGCGGTCTCGCTCTCCACGTGGTTCCCTGCAGCTCTGCAGAGCTGGGGCAGCAGCTGCTCGCGAGCCCAGGGGGCTGTCGGGGCTTGGGACACAGTGGCTCCACTCCTGGCCACCTCAAGCCGCTCATTGAGTCCGTACCTGATGCCTGGGTATCACCGGGAGTAAACGCTGCCGCTTGCGAGCTTTCCCGTTAACGCTGCCCTTCGCTGTATTGCAGCTGCCGGGAGCAGCCAGCAACCAGGCAGTGACCAGGCAGCAGAAAACGGCACTTGGGATTTCCAGCCGGGAACATCCAGCCCCACAACCCATCCCCAGGCCTCATCCCTATGGACACAGGACACCAGCATCTCCATGGACCACCGGCCGCTGTCCTCTTCACCAGCTCCGGGAAGCACAGGCTCAGGTGAGCCCATCGCTGTTGGATGCCCTGTTGTCCTTGCAAGAAAAGATTGGGCTGATTGCACCGGTAAAGGAGGGATTTAAAGCCAAATCCCCTCTGTCCTTGTCCAGGGAACCCGGCCATGGTGCCCCCAAGCCCTGCTCACCTGGGCTTGCTCTTTCCAAAAGCGCCAGGAGCGCAGAGCCCCGCGGCGGGTAGTCAGCACTTTCCGGGGCCGCTCTGCGTCCCATTCCTGTGGCGTCAAGCCACTTTTCTTTTTATTGCAAGCAGCAGCTCAGGTTTTCCTGAATGGAAGGGATTCATGCCTTTCCAAAACTGCACTTGGTCCAGATTGAAAACTTCCTATGCTTAATATCCGTGCATGCACTCTAAGCATCTGGGAAGAAGCTGGGTCCATCTGGTTATAATTTTGTACGGATAAATCCAACTCTTTTATTTTGTCTTAGCCATTGGAAGCAGCTACCAGCCATCCAGCTTCTCAGCAGCGGAGGAGGGAATTTCTCATTTTCCTAGCACCAGTGAGTACAATTTGATACCGTCCACCAGAGGTGGAGGAAGGACGTTAAGGTCGCTACCAAGCAGCACCAGCCTGACCAATGCAACAGAGATTTCCACCTCTGGTTCCGAAATGATCCGTCCTTTGAATCGGACCCAGTCCTCTGGGACGTCCTCAGCAGCAGAGGCTGGCGGTGGCGCAGGTGCCACCGCGACGTTCACGGACCCGTTGTTCCCAGGCTCTGCGTCTGCTTCAGGAAACACTTCCAAAAGTGAGTTTTGATAGCTAGCTTTATAACTTGGAACATTATTTAAAAACCCTTTATAAACAAAATACATCCTTTTTATTTTAAAGAAAGGAGGAATAATATTGTAGTTGGCACATTCTGTACGTTTAAAAACATTTCACAGAAACGAAAGTATGGATAAATATTATTCTTGTTGGAAGAGGAGGAGAGATTTTTGTTGAAAACTTTCTCTATTTTGCAAGCAATAGCTTCAGCAGCTCCTACGTGGTGTCCTGTTTTTTTTGTCAGTCTGAATGATTTCTTAGTAGTAAGTAGCTAGATATTGAATATTCATCCATCTGTTATCCGCATTAACTGATACATCCTGGGATGAAGCATACCCAGCTGTTTCAGTTTACGTACACGCAGCTTTACTTTTCCTGTGTCCTTTTTTAGCTTTTAGAAGCACTTACGAACCAAAGAGCATCTCGGCTGCTGCAGAGGGGACCTCGCGCGCTGCCCCCGACGGTGCCGCGGCGGCTCCGGTGCAGAGCGGCGCTGCGGCAAAGTCCTCGGGGTCTGCAGCCAGCAGCAGCATCCCCAGGGCCACCTCCAGCAGCGGTGCCACCGGCCTCGCAGGCGGCGCCGCGTCCTCCAGCGCAGCGCGGGTGCGCGGCACGGGAGGCTCGCGGGACGCCACGAGTGGCACGGCGCCCGCACGCGCGCGCTCTGCCGCGGGAAGCAGTTCCACCGGTAAATGTGTTAGGCTGAAAGGAGGAAGCTGGGGGCTGAGGCGAGATTTTGCATTCCCATGGCGCTGTTGTAAATGCGTTTTTTTTTTTTTTTTTTTTTATGACTGGTTGCATCAAACCAATGCAGGAATTTGAGGAGAAGAGTGGGAGGGGATTTTAAGGCTTGGCTGAAAATCTGCAAAATGCTGTTGTACTCGCTCGCTAATGAAATTTTGCATGTTGGGAAGAGCGGCCGTTGCTTTGCGCCCCGCCACTCTCAGTTAATGCACGTTGAGGTCTGCGTGGGGGAACCGCGGCGCGCGCGCCGGGCGAGCGAGCTGAGCCGCGGCATCCCTGGCGCTGCGTCACCCCTGGCCTCCCCTAGCTCGGCAAGTGCCCCTGGCTATAAACGGGATAAATCACGGGAAGTGCCGCGCTCGCGTGCCGGGGCTGTCTCCGGTGTCCAGCTTGCCCGGTGTCCCCACCAGCAGCAGCCGGGGTTTGCTGCCTGCCGGGCTCCGTGCGTCGGCACCGTCGGGCCGGGCTGGGCACTTCGGGGGTTTGAAAGAACCGCAAGACCCTTTTTTGGGTCATCCTCTGGATGTGCTCTGAGCTGAAAGTGAGAGGCTCTGGGTTTGAATTGGTTCCAAGAGAGCTTAAATGCATAAATACAGTGTTGCACACATCTTCACTGTAAATTATTTCCACCTTTCCTTTTTTTTTTGTTAAGTTGTGACTTCCATAGCTTTTTATAAGGCCTGTGCGCCTAAGCAGGAAGGAGTCACATCTTCCCGAAGCAGCTCCGGGTTGAGGACTTCCTCCACTGTGAACAGAACATCTGTGCATGGCCTAAAAGAGACTGTCCATCAGCGTATGACTTCATATCCGTAAAATAAATCTGCTTTTTTTGTACCTTAGGTGTCAGAAGCAGCCCCCAACCAACTGAGAGCTCAGCTACGGAGACGAGAGCTGCTGGTTCCGCTGCCACCAGCGCATATGTTGCAGCCACAGTCACCAGCATGGGAGGAAGGACACTGAGGTCTGTAACCAATATCAGTAAATGGGAAGCAGAAGGATCTACTTCGGGCACTGGCGTGTCCCAAGCCACAAGTACGAGCCGGTCTTCATCTTCCATAAGAAAGAACTATGGAGTTAATGGGTCAGGAGCAGTCACGGATGTCACCGAACCATTGGCAGACCCTTCGCTAACACGTTCTCCGTCTGTTTCAGAAACACCTTTGGCAGGTGAGCTCAAGTTACAAATGAGCTACCATTTTTATTATAAATGAGAGGAGGATTATTATTTTTTCCATATTATTTTCCACTTACCTGATTCTTTTCCATAGATCTCAAAGCATGTTACTGCTGTTCGCTATATGCTGTTAGGAAAGATGTGATGTGATTTTGGTGTCTGAGTTGCTTTTTGAGAAAAAAAAATGGTTTGGGTTTTACAGAAAGGACACACCTTCTGTGAAAAGTCTCATTAAGTCAAGAAAAATAATTTACTTTCCTATCACAAATCTTTTCTTTTTACTGTCTCAAATTGCTATCTGTGTTTTATAGGAAAGGGGACTAAGCAAGTGACGAATAAATCATGTCCCTGCAGTGAAAGGGGCTTGACTTCAGTTCCTTTCAGTTCCTGCCCTGTGCTGAACCTCTTGGACCATGCTGCCTCCCATAAATTTAGCCAGTTCAGCACATTTAAGACAACTTTGAATGTGGTCTCTGAGATTCTCTGTGCAGGGCTTGTGGTCCTTGACCCATTGCAGTGCTGAGGGAGGCTGATCCCCACTAATCCCATTTCCTCAAATTTGATATGTTTTCTAAGCTCTCTGCACTGCTCAGCATTGCACCTCAGCTGAACTGAATGCCAGGCTTTTCTGAAATGTAGTATTTATTTGTTCTAGCAGCATGGAGTGCAGTGAGCCACATAACAGTGAAATTAAGTGCAGAGCATAGGAGTTCCATCGTCTACACAATTGCTCTTTCCCTGGCATCAAACCATGCTTTTTATAAGACAATTTTCTATATAAAGGATCATATCCTTGCAAATTTCCTCTTTTCTCTGGATTGACATTTGCTTGTATTTTCTGTCTGCGTATATACTCTCTGCCTCTAGGTGTTAGAGAAGAAAGCTCGTCTGTTTGTTCATAATCTCACATGTTTACATTTTTCTTTATCACATAGCTACTGGAAGGGGCCATGTGTCCCTTGGCATCCCATCAACAGGGAAAAGGACGGATGTTCCTCACACCACCGCTTATGTATCGACACCGTCCACCAGAGGTGGAGGAAGGACGTTAAGGTCGCTACCAAGCAGCACCAGCCTGACCGATGCAACAGAGATTTCCACCTCTGGTTCCGAAATGATCCGCCCTTTGGATCGGACCCAGTCCTCTGGGACGTCCTCGGCAGCAGAGGCTGGCGGTGGCGCAGGTGCCACCGCGACGTTCACGGACCCGTTGTTCCCAGGCTCTGCATCTGCTTCAGAAAGCACCTCCCCAGGTGAGCTCTGATGGCCTCCGCAGGGCTCATTCCCATGGATCTCAGCTTTCTATGGAGGGATGAGCAGGATGCTAGAAGTTGCTGGACAATGATATTGGACTTCATGGAACAAAAGTTCATTTTTCAGTGAAAAATACCTTATTCTCATAAACCAGTTGTTATTTCCATTTATTCTCCAAAGAAAACCAGCCTTATTGCAGGAGCAGTCTGGCCTTGAGAGCTGTTATTTTCCGAGCTGGCCAAGAGGACTGTCTTGAAACCATACTGTGTTTATAAGAGGAGGGAGGCAACGCTAGTTGTTCCTGACTCCCACCCTGGAAAACAAATGCAACATTTACGGATCCTGCAGAACATGCTTTGTTTAAATCTCTCGGAGTTATTCACCACTGCAACCCCACCTAGTTTAATTCCAGGCATTTCTATAGTTGTTCTGGTGTCTGCAAGTGCCAGCAGTCTGGAATGCAGAGCCGGGGCACCCAGCAATGAAGGGAAGCAAATAAACGTCGCCGCCACGTATTGTTTTTAGTGCCCTCTTCAGGGTGCTGCTCTGTGAGCAATAATTCCCTGTATTCTTGAAAAGGGTTGTGTCTTTGCAATTAGTGTTCTCTCCAGATTTAAGTCTTCTCATGCATTATATCTCTATGCACACTGTCTGCCTACGGGTGGGGTTAGGGGAAAACTTATCCGTCTGCTTACAGTTTGATATCTATAAACCGTTTTGCTTTATTTATCCTTTCTCAGCCAAAGCAACTATCATCTCGGCTATGGAAAAAAGCGCATCTGAGCCTCCTCTCCCCAGTGCGCCCAGCACAGCGACAGCTACCGGGAGTGCGGAAAGCACCACGGAGCCCGGAGCCAACGTCAGCGCAGCGCCCGGTGCTGCAGAAAGCAGCACGTCCTTGGATCCGATCCAGCTGTCATCTTCTGTGACGGAGGCTGGAAGGCAGCATAATATTTCGGAGAGTGATGACGAATTCAGGGAGCTTTCAATGCAGCCACTGCCTGTGTTTTCTTCCAGTATCTCAATGTCTTCGTCTTCCCCGAACACTTCTGGTGGGTTGTGTGATCCCCCACTTTGCTGCTGCTGTAAAGGGTACCCCTCTTCCTTCTTTCCCCACCTTTGCCACGCTACTTTTTTCCCTCTCTGCCCGGGTGAGCCATGCACACATCCTGCTACATATCTGCAGTGTCCTCAGCCAGGGCACTGGTGCCCAACAGAGGAGATGCTGGTCGGGTCAGTCCTGGCTGTGCTTTCAGAGTCCCACCCGCTGCATCCATGTCCACAAAAGTTAGTTTGAAAGCCCACCGATCCATCCAAGGCTTTTCTTTCACCTGCCTAAAAATACAGGTATCCTGAGAACTCCAGTTAGCAAAGAAGTGGTGTCAGTAACTGAGCTACACCTCCAGCTGTGAGAATTGAAATCTTCCAATTTTAGTCCCTATTGGATCCTTAAGAGTATTATTAAAACATAAATGTTACATATTTATATGTATATATCTCTGCTTTGCAATTCCAGAGAGAGAAGAAAGGGTTTCCAGCGTTCCTACTGACAGCATGTACACCTCAACCGCCTTCTCCACGCATGGAGAGGGGCCATCTGAGGCTCCAGGTGACCGCAGCACATGGAGCGAGGTGACAGAAAGCTCCACGTCCAACCCGGACGTGGCTAGGGCGTCGTGTTCCAGTCCTATCCCATCCGCAACGGTGTGGCCTGAGGGAGGACCTGTCTTGTCTGGAGATGGTGGTCACACCGAGCCCTCAGCCAAGGTCACACTTTCACCTCGGGCCTCCACTGCCTTCTCTGCCCCCCAGGAACCTTCCAGTGAGTCTTTCTGAACTCCAGAGCCACCGTTGAATTAGATAAAAAACATTCACTCCTCCTTCTCCACAGGCTTGATATTGGGAACAACATGTCCTAGAGCTGTTGTGGGTGCCATGGGCAGCATTTATAAATCATGATGATTTTGTTTGTGGATATTGTTGTAAATTGGCAACTGTTGGTATTAAATCTCAAGAATGTGAGCTATAGAAAATGTCTACAGCTTGGCTGTGTGGGGTAATAATTCTAAAAACTTGTGTCTTTACGAGTCTAATGGTAATCGTTGACTCTGTACATTTACAAGGCCAGTTTCTAAAGTTTTCAATGGAATAGGCTTTGTGTGTTAAGCCTGTGTTTAAGGTGACAGATGCGTGAAATCTATTTAATCTGTATTTGTCTGTGCAATTTTATTAATTTGTGTTTCAAAATAGAATTACTATACAATGCGTAAGTACACCGTAGTGGAGATGATAAAACTGAGCGCCCACCTTTCTGCTACCGTTTCAGGCACTGGAAGTAACCATCGCTCACTGAGCAGCTCGGCAACCGAGAAAAGGGTTTCCCGCGCTCACACGGACCCCGCGTACAGTTCAGCCGCAGTGACTGGAAGCGGGGAGAGGACATTGCGCTCTGTGACAAACGGCACCCTGGCCCAGGGCACAGAGAGCTCCACGTCGCACATGGAAACTGCTGATTCCTCCGAAGCGAAGAGCTCGGTGGCCACGGAGCAGAGCAGGACTCCCAACATCTCCGCAAGCAGCTTGGGCGTCACGGGGCTTGCGACTGAGACACTCTTTACGCATTCTTCCAAGATCCCGACCTACTCATCTTTCCAAAACGATCCTTCAAGTAAGTTAGTGGGTTTGTCTCCATGTGCTTTTTGGGGGGTGGAAAAGACTAAGTCCCCATTATCCTGCGTTTACCTGTGTTGTGCGCAAAGCCCTCATTCACCAGTACATGAAATATCATCTGTGGGTGCACGTGGGGGATGTTTTTGTACATCTGAGTGCTGCTGTGAATAGCAGAAACCGAAACCCAATTTGTCAGGGAAATCGTTCCAGAAGGGAAACCACCATCCTCAAGGATGAAGTGTGTTCCTGATTCACTAGCGAGGAAGTTGTCTTGATTTGATGGTCACATCATTTCTTTTGCACCCTAGCTAATTTGTTGTCAGGACATATTTGGAAGTGTTTCATACTGACCCAAGTCAATTCTAGAATCAAGTTCAAGTTTTGAATTTTGAAGATCCTATTCTATATTTTAGAGATTCCTGAAGATATCTTTAAATTCTGAAATTCATCTTATAAGATTGACTGTACCTTTAATGCAAAATAATCTGAACTATCACAAGGTGATGTGCTATTCATTTAAGATTTCCTGCCTGCAAAGCTTTTGATCAATGAGTTCATGATAAGCTACAAATTAACACAATAACTCCATCCTACAGAGGTACACAGTTCACTGTATCTCGAAAAAAATTGACATAAGAAGATTGATATTCTTTAGTACAGAATAGAGACTAAGGAGAGGATATGAGTTTTATAAGTCATGACAGATAAAGAGAACAGATGGGTTTTCCTGCTTAGCCTGCCACAAAATATTACAGAACACCAAGTGCTCAATCGCCTTAGAAAAGCAATACTGGAAGAAGCATTTTTTAGAAACCTATGCTTTCCACAGGAACCTGTGTACGTCAAACTTGAACGTTTTGGAATTAAGGAATGCAGAAAACTTCCAATTTGATAGCCATGAAATTCTAATATTTCAGGTTGCTACATTACAAGTTGGTAAGGAATGTAGGCCAGTTCACAGACAGGAATGTTTGATGTACTTAGCAAGCAACTTCAATATGAAGTCAGAATGGTTTCATATTATGCTGTCTTTCTAATGTATTTTGTCCTTTTACTCCAGGCTTTCCAAGTAGCCATCAGCCAGTCAGTAGCGTGGATGTGGAGAAAAGGACCTCTGTTTCACACACGGACGGCACATACATTTCAACCACGTACACCAGAGGTGGAGAGAGGACCCTCCTGTCTATATCAAATAGTAGCACCTCTGCTGAGTCCTCAGAAAGTTCCACTTTTTTTTCAGAAATTTCCAGCCCTTCTGATTCATCTCAACTTTCTTCTGTGACCCAGGACAGAAGAAGCAACGTTTCCGGTGACAGCAGTTTTATTGAACCATCTACTGAGCCGTTGCTAGTACATTCTTCCAAAACGTTGACTTCTGCTTCCATAGGCGCTATACAAAATAGGACCGTTTTGGATACGGACTCTGAGCTGTTGCCTACTGGCAGATCATCTCTGTCTTCCTCAGCATTTCCATCATCTTCCTCAACGCCATCGCTGTATTACTCACTGTCATCAACGCCGTCACCAGCGTATCTGTTTGCATCATCAGAGGCATCTGAGCTGCTGTCTCCCTCCACGATGGTGTCATCTCCTCCTCTACAGGCTTTGTCAAGCGCCGTGTCCACTTCCTCATTGCTTTCCTCGTCTTCTTCGTTGACATCTTTATTGCCTCTGTCTTCTTCACCGTCTTCCACGCCGCAGTCCAACGACAGCGGTCAAACGAGCCCCCTGGTAGCTACCACTGAAGCCAGACAGGTGCCTTCTACCGCAGCCATTGCTGGGAGCTCTCCCGGAGAGACCAGCAAGGCCGGTGGAACCCACCAGCCCCAGAACAGCACTGCCTTCATCTCTGCAGGCTCTCCTCCTCTTCCCACCGAGCCCATGGAGCAGCTTGGCAGCCGTGCTGTGTCCATGTCTGCTCCCGTGCGTGTAACGGAGAGCCCCTCGCCAAGCGCCGCTTCTCCCAAGGAGAGTGGCTTTGGAAAGACCACGCCACCAATCACCACCACTAGCGACACCACAAGTACTGGAACAACAGGGACACCCCGTGGTGCCTCGCTGAGCACAACGAACCAAAAGGTTGTCCCCCCAGCGGGGCCATTGACTACAGTGAACCCCCTTGTGCTGACAACACCTGCAGTTCACAGACCAACCCCAGCTCAGCCTAGCACCACGAACGTCCTCAGACCCCAAACACCCATTGCCACTGAAACAGTTCATGCCACCCATCAAACTACAGAAGCTGTTGATCGTAGCACTGCAAATACTGGTAGAGTCACCGAGGAAAACATCCCGATGACGAATGCTCCTGAAGCACCTCCGCCCACCAAGACCACCGTCAGCGTTGCACCAACTTTGGCCGCTGCTACCAAACCAACGACTGTCACTCCACTGAGCAGCACAGCAGGGCTGAGGACACCGTCACCTGTAACAGGTAACCTTTGTAATGGCACTGGGGGATGTGACACGGGGACCGGGAGTGCCTGGATCCTTGGATGGTTATGTAGCAAATGAGTCTGTTTTCCCTGGACCGGAGGATAAAAATTTGGTCTTCATTCTTGGTATTTTTAAGATCAGGATTGAGAAATCAGGCAGAGCTGCTTGAAAGAGGTGAACATTTTGGTGGGTGTTTGTGATGAAAATGTTAAGCTGAAATCTGGGAAATTCAAAATAGAAGCTGAATGGCTTTCCAGGTAAGATTAGGATACACAATCTTTATATTTCTCTTGAAAGATAGATCAATATGTATTTCTTCATGAGAAAAGGCAGTTGGCTGGTGCTTGCTGTTTGCATTGGAACTCATTCTGTTATTATGACGTATGATCTTGTTCTCCCCGTCTCACTAAATAATCTCCTTCTCGAGTGCTTGTCCCTTCTCCTGCTAGGTTACATACCACAGTCTTGCTGAGTGTGTTGGTGTGACCACAGCTATGGAAGAAAAGCTGCGAAATGTGCTAAGCAAGTGTTTCAGATTGGCTTTTTGATGACTTTGTAGTTCAAGAGTGTTCTGTGAATCTCTGTGGATGTTAGAAATCAGGGTGGTTATGTTTAGGCAAATCCTTCACCCTATAAAACCTAAATGTGTAGGTTTGCAAGAACCTCTTCCCACTTCACCATAGGGGACTTCTTTCAAAGGGTGAGCTGGGATGGAGACTCATGTCCTTCAGAGGACAGGGCAGTTCAGAAAAAAAGGTAGTTGTGGCTCACTGCAGCATCCTGGAAGGAGTTCAGATGGCAAAAGGTCTTGTGGACAAACAAAGGATTTCATTTATTATTGCTACCAGGTTCCTTATCTTCTCAAGTAAATATATTAAGCTGCATTTTGTATGAATGGAAATTGATTCTGTGTTTGAAGTTCAGAAACCCAACCCTCATGCCACTGTAGAATATCATGTGCACTAATTGCATTACTGTCATGAAATACTGATAAAAGTATATGCTACATCCATGCCTTATATACTTTAATCTTTAAAGGTTATTTCTCAGGTTGATTGGTTTTAATTATAGCTATGGCTTCATACAAAAACTTCACTGTTAATGTTTTTTTTTTAGACAAACAATAGTGGAATGAAGCCTCTTTACTGCCCAAGTCACATTTTTGCCAAGTTTCTCTTTCTTTTAATTATCAGGTTTTGCCATTTACTCTAAAAGAAAAGAAATAAAAATCTGTCTGCTCTTGGATGTAAGGCCTTGTACTTGGGGCTTCATAGAGCTTTGCAGTTCCATAACATCTTCCAAGCAGATGCCAATGAGATGATTATCCTGGCCAGTTTGCCTTTCTCATGCTCTCCTCCTGTCAAAGCCGCAGAATAAATCTGAGCTCCAGCATAGTCCCACGCTGACATCACAGTCGTTAAAGCTGGGAAGAGGCTGCTGTCAGGCTTCCAGGTTCTGGGGAGAAAGCGAGGAATTGCTGCTAATGCCCTCGCCGTTCCTTCTGCACCTGCCCTGGGGAAGCCTGCAGGATGCTGTCCGGGAGGAGGCTGCTGGTGTCCCAGCTCGTACGAAGAAAAACAGCAAGTGGAAGGATGAAGAAGTGAAAGGCAACATTTTAAAACGCACCCGCTCGTTTCTGTCTGCCTGGGTGGGAGGCGTCGGGTCGTCTTCTCGCTGGTGCTCAGCGAGCCCTGCCAGGCTGCTCGGAGCACGGAGGTCGCCTCGAGCTGCGTCCCAGAGCGGAGGCCGGCTGGGCCTGTGTGGCCTGCCTGGTCCGAGGGTGGCGCAGCATCGTCAGAAAGGCAGCAGGGTAGGAGGCAAGGGCTGCCTACACCTCACCTAGCAAATCTACACGCTGCACGAGACGGCTCAAGCCGTGTTGAAGCACTAGCTTTGGTTCCCATGGTTCATGCAGAAAGGGCTTGGACCAAAAGGGCAGAAATTGGAGCAAGGAGCGCTAGGAGCCCCGGTTCTCTGTTGAGTTCTGGCTGTCAAAGTCACTTCATCTGTTCCTTCAGGCCTAACTATAATGATGTTTATCTCTGAAAAGGACTTGGAGATCTGCATGTGAGCAATGCTGCAAAAGAGCTGGGTATTAATATGAACATGGGTCCCAAGAGCTTTGGGATGAATATTCAGGAGAGAATGTTTTGTGTTTGTTCTTTCAGCTCCAATGAAATAATTAAGAACAGGATAAATAGTAAGTGCAAATGATGCAATGATTCCTCTGATAATGCTCAGAGGGTCACAGGAGCCAAATTGATTTTTTTTTTTTTTTT
>VZSV01000286.1:629429-662748 GCA_013398735.1 Nothocercus julius
TTTTTTTTTTTTTTTTCTTCTCACTTTTGCAGATGTAGATGAATGTCTTTCCAATCCCTGTCCTGCCTTGGCCACGTGCAACAATACCCATGGCTCCTACATCTGCCAGTGTCCCCTTGGGTATGAGCTGGAAAAAGGAAAGTGCAATTTAGGTAAGAGAGAAAAATGAAAATACGGGAAGGGAAGAGGGAAATAATTATATGTAATCTTCTGAAATAAATTAACTGAGGCTCAAACTAGTTCTTCAGGAGTTTAATGTACCCTCCAGCTACCACTTTGAACAAGCACCCTTTCTTGTTTGCACAAGTGCAGAGTCTAATGCCTGCCATGTTAGGATGCCCCAGGGAGCAAAGGCAACAGTATTTAAGGATTTCTAAGCCTGACCTTAAAAATAGAGAAACTGAGCAGTGGGCTCAGGCTTGTTAGGAAGGACAGATGTGCCAGTTCTGCTTTCAATGTGTTTTACAACCCAAAAATGAATTCTGCAGGTTCTCCTAGGTCCCAGGTCTGTAAAACCATGAAGTCAAGATGAGGCTTGACTTCATGGAAGTGAGTAGGGCTCTTGTGCAGCTTGATTTCAGTGAGATGAACCATGTGCATAAAATTAAGCAGCCGTGAAAGTCTTTGTAAGATCAAGGTCTAGTTTCATACCTTAAATAGTTTTTGTGCAGCGTGCTTATTATTTGGGACCTTTATATTAAAGGACTACAAATCTCAAGGACATTACAGTGTCCCATTGTGATGGGGAATTTGTTTTGGTAGCGTTTCTTCTGACCCTTACTAAGACAGGATTAGTGACATGGAAATTTTGCTAAGGGAATGTGACTGAGGTGCCCCTGAAGGGCGTTTTGAAACAGTTGGAGAGTTGTTCTGATTATACCTTGGACTGGGGTATGGACAGATCACATAAATACTGTGGCGGTGATTTTTACCAGGAATTGTTGTACTGGAGCTGTCTGATATGCGATTTGTGGTGAAGATAGGCTCTGTGGATGGGAAAAAAATGGGAAAGAATTAGAGGTTTTATAATGTTATCTGCAACTGTGTTTGTTTTTCTGGTAGAACATAAAACTTGAGCTCTGAGTTCTCATTTCCACTGAGTTATCTCATGACATTTAATAAAAGATTGAGGGGTATTATCTCTCCAAGTCTGGGCAACTCAGATTATTGCATTCTGTTGCCATGAATCAAATATGAATCTGAACATGGAAAAATACATCTTTTGGACCTCCTTTCAAATGTCATTGCTTATTCTCTCCAAGAACTTAGAAATGAAAATGTCCTTTTTATAATCTTTTTATAATGCTTTATTTTGACTTGCTGATTTGCTTTTCTTCCATTTGAAGGAGAGGAAAAATATTTGGCACATTAACTCAAAATTATTGTATGTAACTTTGGTACCAGGAACTGTTTTCCTAGTAAATTTAACCATTGCTCTCTGCTGTTTTGGGGTCCCCATAAATTAGTCTGTGCTGCTTAAATAGTTTTGGTTCATAGAAATGTATGAAGTCAATGGTGAAATACTGCTTGTTTAGCAGTGTCAAGCTCTGGAATTTAACTGAAAATATGGGAATAATGCAGAAATTCTTGGGAAAAATTCCCCAGCGTCTTTGCTTTGTTGGTGCGATGGCTTTCAAGCTTTCTGCCCACTGTTTGAAGGAGGTTTCCACTGAGATAATCTCTTGCATGAGCGGGACAAAATCTCAACTGTGCATGGTGGGGAGGCATGCGCTCCTGCTAAACTCCTCTTATTCTTTTCAGTACGAATATTTATTGGCCAGGTTCCCCTGAAGCCGAATATCACTCACGGGAAGTATGCAGAACTGCTGCACATCGAGGGCGAGATCCTCACAATGGTAAGCGCCACCGATTTAATCATTGACCCTTCCTGGTCAGGTACCAGTAGGACCAGCAAAAAGGAGATGCAAAGCTGCTCTTTGAGGGGGGACCATTTATCCCATGTTTACTCGGCGTGAGCACATTGGGATGACTGTAATACTGGACACACTAATAATATTCTGTCTGCCAAATAGCACACATTTCTGTCGTAGGGGTGATCCTCAGTAAGGACTCAGAGCTGTTTTTTTGGGCTGGAACTTAGTTCTTTCTTTTCCTGCTACATTAAAGGATGAGTTTTTTTGCTCGTGTTTAGTGCTGAATAATTATATATACTTTTAAGTCTGGAGCAAACGTTGACTGAGCCTGTGACACCTGCAACTTGCTGCACCCCCAGGTTCTTCCGAAAGTCCCCAGGGATGGGGAGTTGTGTCCCTGTGGGTTATTTAGCCAGATCGCCACAGGAATAAGTCCGCCCCACTAGCAATGCCCAGCCGGGCTGCAGTTCCCCCACTGCCCTTCGCGGCCATCACACAGCAGGGCCCCAGGCAGGTGCTGATTTCCAAAGCACCAGGTCTTGCTCCACGCTCTAGGCCATGCAACCATGTCATCAGCCCCGTCTTGCTTTCCCATTGCAAAATTAGCCACTGCTAAGTTCAGAGAGCCCCTGGGCATCACACAGCGGTTGGGGTGACAGCCAAGGATGAAGCAGGTGACCCCCCTGTGCCACCACCACCCCACGTCCCCCCTGTGCCACCCTGGGGCAGTAACCGGCTGCTCTGCTCTCCCTTTCAGCTGGATGCATCGCTGGCCACCTTGCCAGGCTACCACCGCTCTGTGGTTAAGGCCACCAGGTAAGGGGTGCCACATTTCCAGTGTGCATGCGTATTGTATGTGTGTTATGGATGACTTGCCTTACTAAGTCTTACATATACTGCTCTAACGATGACATCGGGCTGAGCGGCGATGGTCACAGCTCTTTTGTTTTCTGTTAGGGAGTCCAACGGGGTCCACGTTTCAGTGCAATCAACTTTCTCATTGGCTTCCAACGTGACTTTCTACGATGTCGTCACCAGTGTGAAAAGTTACATCAGAGCTTGCACGTTGCCCCCAGAGACCTGCCAGTTCATCTCAAACATCAGACCGCTCCACAGAGGTAGCCAAGATCTGGACTGGTTATGGTGGGAGTGGAAAGCAAGACATGTTATATGTGGCTCTTCTGAAAAGGAGGAGACTGGGTTGCCAAGAGAGGTTGCGGAGCCTCCATCTTTGGAGATTTTCAAATCCATCTGGACACAGTCCTGGGCAGAGGCTCTAGGTGACCCTACTGGAGCAGGGAGCTTAGACTAGGTGATCTCCAGAGGGAGAGAGGGTCTCAAAAGCCATGAGTCCTGATCAGCCACCATGAGGATGGTGACAGTGATGGTGACAGTCATTGACACCACTGGGGCATCAGAGCTGCCCAAAACCATCCTGTTGAGTAGATCAGCACTGCCCCAGCCTTCACTGGGAAATGACTTTTTTCCATCTTCCAGGTTTCATTGATGAACAGGCCTGGTATAAACATTACTCCCAGAAAAGTTTTTTCAGGCCATGAAGCATTTCCATACCTAATCCTAGACACCATTGTGGGTTGAATTGATTTAAATGATTTCGGTAGAGCAACTCAAACTGTATTTAGCCGTTACCTCAGATGCAATATTTTCAGTAAAGTTTTGTTTCTAACATAAACAGAATTACTAAGAAATAAATTCTATTTGAATTTGTAAATATTTAAAGAATACATGTCATAGTAGAAAAGGGATGGAGAGTCTACCAGAGATTAGTTTATTAAAGTTATGAGTTCCACGTGGATAATACATTTTCTATAAAAATTATATCATGAATATTTTTTCATTTTCTCATCCCTCTTAGTCCAGCCTCCCAGTAAAAATGCAAATTTGATGGCACAGTTCCATAACTTAGGCACACTGAGTTTTCCTGAATACTAATTAAAAAAAAAAAAAAAGACATTTTAAAGACATTGTTTCAAAGTGGGATGAATGAAAAGGCATTTTTTTGTTTGTTAAAAGTGAAAAATATACCATGCTTAAAATCGAAATGAAGAATCTGTTTTGGGCTGAGCAGAATGTTTTGCTTGACATAAACTTAAAATTAAAAATTGATTTGTTGAGCCATTTCAGAGGAAATGTGTTTTAGCTTGAGTCAAAACAAATTTTTCTTTTTAATTTCCCATTCTGCCTCCAAGCTGAAATATTTATTATTCACGCACTCTGCCTGTCTGCACGATCGATGGTAGCTGTGCAAGAAACTGTGACACGTAGTAACGTCGTCTATCTTATAATGGAGCAAATATTATTAAGAGAAAGAAGATGAAAGCAATGCATGACCTAAAATGGGATGCCTGGGGGAAGCAAATGTGCAGAATAGTGTGGTGAGGAAACAACACGCTGATGTTGTCCGTGTCTTCCGACAGTTGGCATCTTGTGCAAGCAGAAAGACCCCGAGTGCGACAAGGAAACCTCCGAATGCACCGACTTCGATGGCGTTGCGCTCTGCCAGTGCAAAAGCGGGTACTTCAAATACAACAAGATGGACCATTCCTGCCGAGGTATTGCTCTTCACGCCGCGTGTTTTGTTTGGATTCTGCCTAGTCTTGTGTTGCCGGTAGAAATGATTATGTGAGTGTGCGTGTGTCTGCGTGCATTAGGTATTGCCAGGCATCCTAAGAAGCTCAATATTATGACTAAATATCAGCAGCTGAGATTTCTTGTATTTAGTTAGGAGGCTTTTCAGTAGGCAGTGAAGATACGGTCTCTGTCTAGGAATAATATTATCTCCTTTTGGAGCACGCTGTGAGTCAGAATGATCAAGAAACAGGAGAAAGGGGGCCCGAATGCTCCGGGCTCCAGTTCAGTGGCACGGAGCAGAGAGGACACGCAGCTCTGCCTGTTTTGGTTTTGTCTGAACTCTCAGTGAACTTAAGATAATTGCTTTAAACTCTCAAGCTATATTAATACATCATCAATATTTTTTAAATAAGCAAGTATCTGAGAATGACTGTGGATTTATTTTTCAACTGGGCTCCTAGTAGAAATTTTAAGCTCAAGGGTTATATTATTTTTTAACTACTCAGATGGTGAAATCTGTTTTGCTATATCTTAAGCAAGCCTTTTGTCATTGCGCCAGTGGTCAAAACAATTGTAGGATCTGCGTGCCCGTTCCCTCATTACAGTGGTCATTGCTGTGGGGCTCCTTAAGAAATCAGGCTTTCTGATGACATATCAATAGCAATTTCAAAAGTGGCTATATATTGTTGCTGGCAATATCTGCAGGGTAGGCTGTTCAAATAGAAAAAGATGCTTGATCGGCTCCAAATCTGGTCAGAGAGTGGGTGAAATGTGGCTGGAAATGTCACACATTGCACGCTCTGCAATGGACATCTGTGAAATGGGCACCTCTGGGTGCTGCACTCTGGTCCTGCCTCTTGTCCGCTGTGTGGTTCAAGGCCAAACATTTCACCTTTATGGGTTTCCTCCCTATCTTCATCTTTATTTGTTGTGGAAAGGACTTTTATTAAAGAATATTGACTGTGTTCCCCTACTCTTGAGAGGCAGAGAAGGGGTCATGCGGTGAGTAGAGAGTGGAAACAGGTTTGGGAGACTCTTATCCAATTCCTGCTCCAATTCCTTGCCCGTGTCTCTTGCCAAGCAATGATGCGAGGATAAATATCTGAATGGCTGTCTGGCACTCAGATATATGGTGACAGATGGCCCAGATGCAGCATTCCTTAGCCAGGTAGATGTGACTACTCCCTATTTAGAGGTCTTGCTTGCTCTGCAAAAAAAGGAAACCACCAGAACACCTTCAGGCCTAAATTTCACCTTGAGCTCTGTGCGGTCAGTAGGAAACATCCTAATGACTGGATTTACAAGGTCAAAAGTGTTTTTAGGCCAAATGAATCTATGCGTTTGTTGACTATAGGGGATGCTGCAGAGTGGCATAAGGACTAACTGCCCAGTGCCATGTTCTCTGAGGTACCAGCTTTTCAGCAGCAAGGTATCCAAAGAGACCCCTGAATCTCTTTTTGGAAGGCTGTGGCAAAGGAGTCCCAAGTGGCAAAGCAAAACTTGATAGCTTTGGTTGGCCCCTAGTATTTAAACCTTTCTTCTGCTCCTTGTCTGTGTTTGAGAGCTCGCCAAGCAAGCATGACGGCGTGGGCTCTCCTGGGAGCGTGATCAAAGGAGCAGGAAAGGTGCCAGAGGGCAAGAGGAAAAGGGGGCCGAGAAGAGAAAAAGAAAGAAGCACCAAGAGTTATGCAGCTCTGCGTTACTTTAAGAGGAGTAAGACCAGGAGAGGCACATTCAGGATCCTGGTTGCCCTCTCCACACCTCCTAGGCAGACAGAGCCAGGAACATTTCCTGCCCAAGGCAGCACTGCGGTTTGGAGACACTGGTGGATGTGCCCTACACAGGCTGAGGAGGTGAAATGAGGCTGGACTTTAGCATCTGCTCATAGGTTCCTCCGGTGTTTCCTTACAGGGCAAGCAGCAGGTTGGGCCTTGGCGATCGGGGCTGCTCTACTGGGCAGACTGGAACTGTCTCCATGGAGAGAAGACAGTCCCTTTGCTGAGGCCTTGGTGTAATGATGAGCCAGGCTCATTCACTTTGCTAGTTACTACCTCTTGCCCTGGCTCGTGGCTGACTGAGGCTTTTAACTCTTGGGCTGTTACCTCTGGTCTCTCTCTCGCATTCGTAGAAGAATCATATCAGAAAATTAAAAATAAATCCTATGCAAAAAGATATCCTGGAGAGATGCAGCAAAGAGCTCACGCAAGGAGCATCTCCTGGAAAGCAGGGGCCCCAGCAGAGCTGTGAAGGGGCTCGGCAGATAAGTTAGAGGTCCCATAGCTCTGACTCAGAGGGCTAATATGATCCTTGGGTTTATTTAGAGAACATGGACAGCCAGAAGAGGGGAAGTTTTGGTATCACAAAGGTCAAGGAGTAGTGGTGTGTGTTCAGAGAAAAGCTGGAACAACGAGGGAGTCTCAAGGATCTCGGTGTACTTGGCTTTTGGTATCAAGAAGGCGAAGGAGTGATGTGATGGTGAGGAAGAGAAATATGATCATATAAATACAATATTTTTCCAGTCCAGTGAGAAAGCTTTCAAGGGCTGGAATTTGACGCTGGGATAATTCAGACCAGAAATAAGGGGAATATTTCTAATGGCTGGAAAAATTAACTTTGTGAATGTTTGACCCAGTGTTGCAGCTGGCTGTCACTGGAAGTACTAAAATCAAGCTTGGACGGTTCACTAATATATAGTTCCAGTTCAGCTGCTAGATTTGAAACTGGAAGTTCTGTGACCTATGTTAGGATGGGGAGGTCACAGTCACATTGGTCCCTGCTGGCCTTGCCATGTGGGCCTTGCCACAGACCAGTGAGATGCTGTTGCTTTAATGCAATTTCTGCGTATCTTGCTGCTTTGAAGCACCAAAGGGCTAAATATAACATGGCCAGCACGTCCTCTAGACCAGAGCAGGAAAAAGCAGTGATCTTGTCAGTAATATGAAACTTATAATTGTATGACTAATATATCATCACATTTGCTGATCATCACATGCACAATATAATTTTCTCGGGTAATCCAAATGATTAGCTATCGGCCCATTAAGCACGGAAGTTATTGTATTTTGGATCAATGGCTGGTTTTCATTTTCGTACCAAGTGCAACTAAATCTTGACATTTCAAAATTTTATATAGCTGCAGACTTGAAAAAAAAAAAAAAAAAAAAAGAAACAACAAAGGTGACATTTTCCATGAGGTTTGGGGTTGGCCACAGTAATGCTTGGATAACTTTTTGTTGCAGTTCTAACATTTAAAAATAATGAATAAAGTGCATCTGTGTTAAGATAATGTTGATTAAGTAAGGTTTCAAAATGAAAACCCCAAAACACTTGCACATTTTTTACAGTGATATATTGGGGGAAGCCATGAAGCAATACAAGTGTTCAGTGAGTTTTGATTTGGGCAAGAAGAGATTCTTTTGGGAAATATTCCCTCAGCTGCCTATACTGTGACAGGCTCCAGCTTAGCACTGTAGCTAAAGCTGCATAGCAGTGGAGATGCTTCTGGATCCTCTTTACCCAGAGGTGTTTAGACTAGCAGACAGGGCAAAGATAACATTAGACAGAGGACCCTATAAATGTATATGGGTAGCAAAGTGTATGTGCCCGTTTTTTTGACAAGCATCACATTTCTGCCAGTTAGAGAGAGGCTTATCAGCCCCAGCGCTGCTTGAGGTGAAGCTGCCGCGGAAGCAGCGGTGGCAAATTCCTCCTGGGCACCACTACGCGGTGCTCATGGCCCTTCTCTCTCTTTTCCAGCCTGCGACGATGGATATAAGCTGGAAAACGAGACCTGCGTGAGGTACGGTGACCTTTCTGCCTTCTTCTCACCCCCACCGTCCTTCCCGGTGTTGCGTGGGTGACCTCTTGCACAGCCCAGCCTCTGAACCCCTCTTGTTTGTGTTACCAGGTGCCCGTTCGGCTTAGGCGGATTTAACTGTGGAAACCGTAAGTACCAGATTTCTTTGCTTTTCATTTCCACTGCCTCAGAAATGGGAAATGTGAACCAAGGAATTATAAATAACTACGTCTAGAATGTAGCAGATGCAGACTCACTCCCGTCAGTGGTTTTATTTTCTTCATTTTCTGTTGAAAATTGTTTTGCTGATCTTTTCAAAAGTTGGCTTAACGTTATCTCCTAACAAGAAAGATCATTATTTTCTTGGAGATCTCCCTTCTCTCTCTATCAGGAGATAGAGCAGGCACTTCTTAAGTGAGATATTTGGAGACGAATTCACAAAAATCCACAAAATATTGTTTGTGTTACTTCGATCTCTCCAAATTTCTATAGCTGCTCTATCAGAATCTATCCTCTAGAGAAACAGGAGCGTGTTTATCTGTCAACAGTAGATCTCCATCCCTTTTACATGAAAATACATCTGGCAGAGGGAGGAAGGGATGTAAACAGCTAATCCTTTTACCTAATGACTCCGTCTGAGCTGGTGTTAATATTTACACTGACATCGCTGTTTCTGCATGAGAGTCCTGTCTCTCCCCTCGCAGCGTATCAGCTCATCACCGTGGTGATCGCCGCCGCCGGAGGGGGACTCCTGCTCATCCTGGGCATCGCGCTGATCGTAACCTGCTGCCGGTAGGTACCGCGGCCGGCCCCAGCCCGCGGCGCCTCCGTGTGTTGCGCGGCGCCTGGTGCTGCACGTGTGAACCTTCAAGGACCAAAACGTAGGGGACAAAGGCAGGGCTGAGCAAGCAGTTCAGTGACAGGCATAAGCATTACGTTGTGCTTTCATTTGGGGACGTATATATGTTTTTCTTTTCCAGCAGACGGACTAAAAAATTCAGTCTCTCTTGAGGTTGTGTCTAGGATGTCCCTAGCATGGGCACAGCATGGGGTCCTTCCCACCTGGAGCCATAGGGAAACTGAAGAGCAGTCCCCAAAAACCTAAGCTAAGTAGAAGAGGAGGAGTTTAGGCCACAGGAAGGGTCGCTGGGCGGTTTGTGTGCATTGCGAGGCTGTGCTCTGTTTTCCTCTAAGCCCAAATCCTGCGCAGGTTCACGCTCTCTCTCTCCCCACGTCTCCAACACGCACACAGCCCACACAGGCACGCACACAGTTCCCATACCAGCAGGTGGTTTTGGACGAGAGGCAAGATGTGCTGCCAGGGTAGTTATGCTTCATGATTTTATATACCACAAAAAATTCTTGCAATCATGCCCCCTCCCTTTGCATTCCAAGTCTAGGATTTCAAAGCTATCCAGACCAAAGCCGGTAGCTGGATGATCAGTAGCTTATTATTGACAGTGGTTTGGTTGGCACCGTTTTTCTGCAGTGTGCATTTGTTCACCCTGCTTTTCGAGCCAGGGCTCCCAGGCCAGCTCCAGGCAGAAGGTGTGGTGAGCAACATGGTAGTAACTGCAGCACCTCCACGTCTCAGTGCAGATCTCTGCAGGACACGGGCGGATTATGTTCTCACAAATCCTGGCTCTTTGTCTGCTGAAGTAGCCACTTGTTAATACTCTCTTCCTTTGGCAGCTTACTGCTTTGAACTGGGAATTTCTCCAAAACGAGCCTCGTACGATATGGTAGTTATGTAGGGGCATTTGATGTTATTCAGACTGGCAGTTCTGTCTTAGGAATTAATATATTACCTGAAAATACTACAGTCAAGTGTTCTAAGGCTTGAATAGCTTGGGAGTTTCCATACATATTTATTTTTTTCAAGATTTTCTTTGGCTTTTTCACTGACTCAGGTAAACACACAGATTTTTAAGGCCAAAAGTGGCCATAATAGCTATTTTTGATCATCCTCCCATAACACTGACCATGACATTTCATGAAGCCTTAAATCCATAATTTCTGCTTGAGCCAGACTATGTCCTTTAAAATCACAGGCAGTCTTTACCCAGAGACTTCAGGTATGAGAATCCAGTCTTCCTGGATGCATCATTCCTGTAGTTAATTGCCTGTGCCTGAATTCATCCAACTGCTAGCCATGATTTTCTGTAGTGCCAGTGTTCCTGAATTTCTGCAGTGCGGCTGAGGAAATCTGTGGTTTTTAGACTAGCGAATTTTACTGTTATTTCAAGGAAGGTAGATAGTTTTAGGGGAAAAAAAAAAAAAAAAAAAAAAGGCATTTAAGATGTGAGGACCAGTAGATAGCTCGTGAGGGCAAAGATGCTGTTTGTAGTGACCTAGACAGGCTTCACAGGGGGAAGCCTGACCTAGTCTGACATAGATAGGCTAGAAGGGAAGGCTTCCTGAGGAATCTAACATATATGGGGAGATCTTCAAGAAGATGGAGCCAGGATTTTTACAGTGTGTGATGGATAAACAAGAGACAACACTCATGATCTGAAACACAAGAGGTTCACACTGGACATAAGGAAATCTCTTTGGTCCAAAAGGAAGTAAGGCAGTGGAACAGCTTGCTCAAAGAGGTGGTGCCATCTTCATCCTTGGAGTTTTCAAATTCCGACCAGACACCCACTCTGTAACCTGGTGTTGCCTCATATCTGACCTTGCTTGGAGCTGGAGGTTGGACTAGAGCCCTCCCGAGCTCAATCTGAGTTATTTTATGATTGCTGTTTCAATCAAGATTTACAACATGTGATAAATCTTACAAGTCAAGATTCATAACACGTAGTAAATCTTCTGAGAAAATATTACGAATGCATATAAGATCAAAGGATAAGTTGCACCTTCTTACATTTCTTCCTTATTTTATAAACAGGAAGAATAAAAATGACATAAGTAAACTCATTTTCAAGAGTGGGGATTTCCAGATGTCACCATATGCTGAGTATCCGAAGAACCCCCGAGCACAGGAGTGGGGTAGAGAGACCATCGAGATGCAGGAGAACGGAAGCACTAAGAACCTGTTGCAGATGACAGATGTATATTATTCGGTACCTATTTTTAAGTTAACTATTACTCCTTTGTGTCTGATGTAGCACAGATTCATTTTTATTACTGGAAGCACGGATCCATCTTGTGCAAAAGAGCAAAGAAATGGTTTTTATAGAGAGCAAAGCATTAGGAGTCACATGAGTGCCAGATGCGATATGTTAGTTATTACACGTGGTGAATATCATGAAGAGGTGTAAATAAGAAGGGGTCTAGGGAAATATGTAGGAATGTTCTGTTAGATGCCTAAAAAGCCCAACCCTGGAGTACAGAAAGAGAGTTAAACGTTTTGGTCAGTCCCTTAGTACTCCCTGGGGGTAGTTTGCTCCCTTCCTCTCTCACTGATACTGGGAGGTTGAGACCTGTGGGGGGCTTCACCCCAAATAAGAAGGGGCTGCTCCCTGCTCAGCTCCTTTCCTTTCCAGGGGACAGACCCCTTCCTGTAGTGGAAAGGCCGTGTAAGGAGGATCCCTCCATCTCTGAGGCAACAAGTAGCAGGGAAGAGGGGGTGGAGGAATAATGGGCTACATAGGCCAGAGAAGGGCACACAGACCTGGCATCACGGATGCTGTTATACCTGCGTGATTAGCTAGTACCAGTTACTAATACCTATATCCAGAGCTGTGATGTTTGTATAACACCCATCACTAAACTGTTTTGACATACTGGATGTTCCCAAGGTGTGTGGGGTTGCTCTGCAGAGAGCAGTATTTTTTTTTTTTTTTTCTGATTTATATTTTAAATTTCCACCAAGCAAGTTTACTGGGTCAAACAGTATGGAGGGATTTAATCCTCCTTGCTACTTTCAATAAGAGATTTGGAAATGAGAGTGCATTTCCTAGACTTTTCTGAGGACTGTTATTATGCTGATGGCTAGAAGGAGAAGGTTCATAGTGAGGAATAGGTGATGAGGGCTTTGCGCTGGATTTGCTCTGTAACAGATCAAACTGCATGGCTTAATGTTTCTTACTGAGTGAAAGGATTGTGCATTCTTGGAGTCAGACAGCAAAGTTCCTCAGTTAAGTGTCCCCAGGAGACTTGTTTGAGTAAGAGAAGGGTAAAAATGGAGGGTCTGATCACCTTGGTTTTGATGAGTAATTGAGGTCCCTGTGCTGGAGGGACGGGCAGCTATGGCTAGAGGAGAGAGAAGCGCTTCCAGCTAATATTCAAAGTGGGAAAATCACTTTGATTTTTACTGGAAGAGTTGCCTGTAAAGATAACTCTGGGACAATATGCTTCTTGTTAGAGTTATTTCAGGGCTGGAGCTCATCAGCATAGCTCTCATGGGATTAAAAATTAACCATGCATTCAGGCTGCATGTGGGGTTAGGTAAAATTCAAATCTGCTAATGGCCAGTATATTAAAACTAGATTGGGTCAGAATAATGCCCTCCAGGCAATGCCTAACTCCCACAGTAGAAATCATTCAAGATTGTAGACGTCATTAGTGATCATGTTGTTCCTTCTGCCTACTGAAATGACTTTTGGGAAGGGTAAAAAGATGGTGCTTGAAAGCCAATTTGATTGTGACAATAAGACCCTTTTTAACGGATTATTTTCTGCTAATACAGCCAACTGGACTGAGAAATCCTGAACTGGAAAGAAACGGACTTTACCCTCCCTACACTGGTTTGCCTGGATCTCGACATTCGTGCATCTACCCAGGACAGTACAATCCATCCTTCATTAGTGACGAAACCAGAAGAAGAGACTATTTTTAGCAGAGCAGAGAGGGAGTGCAAGATTGGCAGAGCTCTGTGGCCCTTGGGCTCCAGGTGCCCTCCATCTCCCGGCAGTTCAGCCCACATCCATCTTGCTCTTCCCATGTAAGAGCAGGAAGGACTTTGAACTCGGTGCAGGGCGTTGCTGCCCCGAGGAACCGTCGAGCTCGTTGAGCGGCCAGGAGAAGACGGAGGAGGGAGCGGCGCAAGGTGCAGAGCAGCGAAAGGCCCAGGGGGAAGCCGGTGCGCGCGCCCCGTTTTTGTGCCGCGCTCCCCTCCGCGCGACGGCGCGAGCGTGGGTGAGCGAGGCGGGCGAGCTGTGCCCGGCACTCTGAACCCAATACCACTAGGGAGTGTTTTGTTTACAGATCTTGTTCACTGTCGGGCTGATGACCGCGCTCTCCTCTTAGTGCAAAGAGTCACCATGTGACTGGTTTTGGAAGTGTGTCAGCTCCCTTCTCTCCTGCCACCTTGCCTTTGCTTCCTGCACGAGAGGGAGCTGGCCTGTCCTCTAGCCCTTATGTTCTTGCTGATAGAAGTTCTCCAAAAGGCTCCTTCCTTCCCCAAGCCTGGCAGGGTTGGCTGGATTGGGTTGGTTGTCGCCAAGGAGGACAGAAACGTTGGTCATAGCCCTGCGATGATGACTGACGAAGAGATGTGGCTGACCCCGTGCGCTGCTCCTGCACGGAGGGAAAAGTCGCGGTGCGTCAGAGTTTTGTCAGCTGGCATTGTTTGAAAGTGATACCTCTGTAGGTCATCCGAGTACTTCCGTGTAGGATTTTAAGGGGTTCTGTTTCTGTGCAAGGTTTTACATGACTGGAAAAAACAACAACAACAAAAAACAGTATAACTTAAAATAGTTGCTAGGAGGAAAATTTACTACAAGGATGAAAACTATGAGCTGGATACTCACCATGCTCCTTACATGGAATTTGCAGTGATAATGGTGGAGCCCTGATGGGGCAGGAGGAATGTGAATGCGGGACGGGGCAGGTGGGACACAGCTCCAGGCCTCCTCAGCCCACCTCGACTTCAGCAGGAGCCATGGCGGAGGACTCGGTGCATCGGGAAATGCAGCTCGCTGCAGGCGGTTGCATTTGATAAGAGAAAAACAGGATGCTTTGAATCCTGGTAGAGCAACGATCACACCTTTCAAATTGTTTTCCTTTTATCCATGCCAGTTTCGAGTTACTCAGATCAGGCAGGTTTCCTGAGATAGGTGTGTTAATTTACATGAATCACCTTGGCAAAAGTTGCAGAATATAAATCAGAATATTCCTCACCAAAGATCAGATTTATTGACTTTATTCCTTCCTGAGATGGGTGTTGAAAGAGATCCTTATTATGAAGTATTTTCACAGCTTATCTTCTCTGCAAAGATAAACTGAGCCACCCAAGGCCTGTCCAGATACACTAATCCTTACCTGAATACCATTGTGCTTTTCATTCAAGTTGGCTGCGTGCACGAGGACAGCAAAGAATAATGCAATTCCTAGCTCTTAACCCAGCCTATCTGTAGTGTGGACACGATCCAGCTTCACTAGCTGTTCTTCCAAAAGCATATGCTTCTCCAGACTCCCGTCTCCCCATCAGGGCCCAAAGAGACGTGGTGCCTTCATCAGCCACGTGGACTATGGGGTTTCTGGTCCCTGCTCCACCTGCTTCTATGGTCTCCAGATTGCAAGGTGGCCAAAGCACCACAAATGTGCCTGGGGAGACACAGTTTGGTGGCCCACATGTAGCATGGGCACACAGGATCCCTGCAAGCCTCCTCTTCGCCTGCTGTGTAGAAATGGCTCTGTGGTCTTGCGGAGAAACAGATCTTTAGGGGTGCCTGTGGGCAGGCTGCTTCACTCCTGCTGTGTGACTCAACAGCGAAGATGCAGCCAACTTCACACCTGCCTAAATCACAGTTAGATTCCCAGATTGCAGCCCATGCCTTATCTCACATCAAGGCAGCTGCCTCAGGGGGTATATTTAAGGAAAACCCTAGTTATAGTATGCAAAATAACAGGTAAGGCACAGAAACTAACTGCTCTCTGCCCCTCTAATCAGTGTTTCAAGCCAGTAAATGATGTTCTGTGATTCGTTAGTAGCTGATGCTCAGTTATCCAGGGTGCGTTGGATGATGAGTAAGGACGTGGCCCTGCCGTGCTCTGGGGCTCCCGGTGGGGACACTGGCCTTGCAGCCTCTCTGAGGATGAGCTGCCCCTTTTGCATAGCAGCAGCTCTGGGTTTGATGCGTGACTGGGTTAGAAAGGGTCCCCTTTCCCATGGCGTGGAGGAGGTTTTGTCTGTGCTATGAACCAAAGAGGAAAGCTGGGACTTGCTGCTGCCTCCAAATGTGATGTAGACAAGCACTGGGACCTGTGTCTCTATATTTGAGACCTTTCTCTGTATGTTTAGAGTGAAACGTGAACGTGTTCCAGCAATGACAGTAGGTTTGAACCGTGTGCCACCTTTTCGTCAGAAATCCAAGTGTTTAGGCACATGCTTATAGGCAGCTGTGTGGGATTGCTTGGCTAGTTCAAAGACCGTGTACTGTGAAGTGTGCCTTAGTGCGCCAAGTGACTAGTGCAAAGGGCAGAGACTGGGCTACCTGCTCAGTACTGCAGATGAGACCTCCTGTACAGAGAGTAGCATCTCTGTTAACCAAGCTCCTGGCCTAGGTATCCCAGCAAACTGCGAGTACTTGGAGTGGGAAACGTAATAGAGCTGTTTTCTAATTCAGATCACACCAAAGTCTACAAGGAATTCATTTTCCTTTCCTAATAATCTGAACCTTAATAACTTTAATTCTTCTTAATGCTGTAAAAGGAGTGAAATGTCTTGCTAAACCCAGCAGGATTTCTGACTGCAAAACGTGGCCTTTTCCAAGGGAGATACTTGGGCTTTATTGCACTGAAATCTTATGCCTGTTCAGAGGAGATAAACACTGGAAAATGCTGTGAATCTGTCCTTGGCAACCTCACCTTCCTTTCAAGGTTTGGTGACAAAGTCATGGAGCAAATGTAGAGCCCGCAGGCCGGAGAGGGGTCTCGCTGGCCCGGCGGCACCGTCTCGGGCTGCCCGGGGAGGCAGCTGGGAGGAGAGGCCTCGGGCAGCAGGCGGCCCGGCCTGCTTTTCCGTGCCGCGAGTTTCGGGAGGCCTCTGTGGAGGTGGCGCGCGGCGGCGGGGAGCAGCCCTGCGGCGAGCCCAGCGGCTCCCCGCGCTGCGGCGCTCCGGTCCTCGCCCGGAGCCTGGCGCGCTCCGCTCGGCCGGGCGCTTTCCTGCAGTTTGCGGCCCCTTGTCTGTGGGAATTAGTTAGTACTGAGAGTCACTCACCTGCTTGCAGCTAGTGGAACTGTCACCAGCATCCTGCTTGTCGGCTGCTGCCGGCGACAGCCGTTCCTAGCCACCGCCGGCACCCTGGCAGTGGTGCGGGGCTTGGGGAAGAAGGGTCTTGTGCCCCCTCTCTCTTCCTTGAGCTCCGCTTTCACGTGCAGGTGCCTCCGTGTTAAGTGCTTTACTCCTTGGGACGTCTAAATAAATGTAGCCTCGTTTCTCAGAGGTTTTAGGTTAATTTTAGCTACACTCAAAAATGCAAATTTTGACCGCGCTGGCTGCTTTTGCCAAGGGGAGCGCTCTCTGTCATGCAAGCTGAGAGGATGGCATAGAGGATGAGTGTTCCTTGCTAGGAGTCTGCAAGCGGCCCACCAGATAGAGGGAAGGGAAGGAAAAAACCACAGCAGCACCTAACCAAGATCTGTTCTTGCTCCCGGCTCCGGTGTAAAGCAGGGGAAGCAGCCAGCAAGTGCCCTCGGGCGCCTGTGTGGGAGTCTTTCCAATTAACTTTGGAAGAAATGCGGATTGCTGGGCAGAGGAGGAGCACTGCTCTGCAGCCTGCGTTGGCGAGGCCCCGCGCGCTGCCACGGAGAGGAGGGCAGAGCAGCGCGACGCAGCTTCGGGCATCGCTCGACGGGCAGGTTGGTGCGAGCTGCGTCCCGCGTTCCTGCCCTGCCGCTCACCCCGCCGCCCCTCCCGCGCCCTGCCGGAAAAAAATGCCGTGTTTTTGCATGCCATTGAACCTCCAAGTGCAAAACTCGGCTACGTCAGGAATGCACGAGGAGGGGCGTTTTGGTGCCCTTTTCCCTGCGCGCTTCAAGTGTCAACAAGAAATCACATTGCTGCAGCAGCCTTTCCAGCAAAGTCCAGGCACCACGGTTGTATATTGAGGCTCTCCCCGCGGCCAGCCCTCCAAAAGCAATTTGCAGTAGGGGAAGACTTTTAGAAAATAGCAATAAATTGCATTTAGCGAGAAATGTTTGTCACTGTGAAGCTCTTTGTCCGAGCTACTGTAGCGTCTGTCCTCTAGGGGCCTTGCAGAGCAGGAAGGGGGTTTTGGACATTGCTGCAGACGTGTGAAGTACTTCCTCACGACTCCTCTCTGATTCTGGTCAATGGCAATATCTGTGCCAGATCCATCTGGACTTCTCATTCCCTCCTATCAAGGTCTAATCTTCATTTTTCTTCCTTAAACAAGAACGGATGCATTTTACTTAAATGCTCTTCCTACGCTGGCTATTGTTTTTTCCTCTTTGCACACAAAGGCCCTAATCCAGCATCCATTGCATTGACTGAGGTAACTTTCCCAACAATTGCATGGGAGTTTTCCCTAGGCCTGAATTGTTCCACCTCCAGCTGACTTGGGCGAACAACACGCTCTCCTTTGTCTTTCCACTCCGCCCATATCTGCAGGGGCCTTCCTGTCCTTTAACTTGTATTTATTTTTTAAAAGTATGATTTTTGCTGTGGCCAAACCTGCATTATGTGAGAGCGAGCAAACAGGTTTCAAGATCCAAAACACTTCCCCGATAAGAGTATGGGTGTAAATTTTGCAAAATTGTTTCGAATGAGTAATCCCTTACTAATCGAATGACCTGTTTCCTATAGTGTAAGATCTTCTAGGGAAATAGAGCCACTTTTGGTGTTCGGAGAAATACCCCGAGGGGAGTTCTCTGGATGCAGGGGCTACTGCTACACATTTCCTGCCCCTTTGGCAATGAAACGAGATCTCATGGCCAGGAAAGGGGAATGCACGGTGTGCCTGTAGGATTTCAGAAGCCTTGCAGTGTTATTTAATTCTTCATTCCCTTGAACTACTGAAGCTGAAAAGCAGGAAAAAATACGTTCAGGGATAAGGGAGTCTGTTCAGCAAGGAAAAGGATATACTGAATTGTTTTGCAGAGCTAAATGTCTAGGGTCAGCGTAACACCGTGACTTCTGTATACTGTACGATCTTCTGTACAGGATGAGACCTGTTCAGTGCGTGGTTTGCTTTTCAAGTGAGCTATATCCCTGTTGAGGGAAAATCCAGACAGGGGGTTCCTAAAAAGTAATGTACAAGTGCTTTTTTTTTTTTTTTTTCCTGGTAAAATGCTTACTGAAAGGGATGGGAGTCTTGCACAAGTAGTTACTGCAGCAAGTGGCCCACGGATTTGCAACCTGCTGTGCCCTGTTCCAGAAGGGTCCTGCAGAAACCTGTAAAAAGGCTCATTTTTCTTGGGCAGTGTCATAGAATTTGCCTGCTACAAAATGCTTGGTCTAAAATCTGGTTGGGTGATTTACTTTATAGGAAAAAAAAATACAGAATAGATATTCAATTTTTTCTTTTGTTTTAAGGAAAATCAGGTAAACAAAGTCATTTGTTTTAAACCTGATGAAATTCTACAGGACTTTTTCATAATAGAAAGCAAAATTTGGAGTGCAAAATCTCAGTGGTTTGCTTGAGCAGAATTGCAGAGTAAAGCTCACCTCTGCTGAAGCCTCTTTCAAAAGGTAAAGTTTAAGCATTTGTTTGTGCTTCTGTTATCAGCCCGAATGTGGACCTGCTTTATGTTCGTGATATTGTCCAGGTTTCCCTTCCCATATCTCTGAATGTTAGCTCCCAGGTTGCTGGGTTTTAAAGGACTCGTCCCAAACCAGTATTATTTAAAGTTGTATCATATTTTCAGTCTCCACTAATTACACAGTACTGTAGTAGCAGAATATAATTTTTAAGGATTGGATTATTTTTATACCTGCATCCAATATTATTAATTCTGGCGTTCTAGTCAGTATTATAAAAGAATACAATAAAACTATGAATATTAGTATGCCTCAGCTTTTTTATTGTCTAAAGCTTTCTATGTGAAGAGAAATGTATATGACTTTTAGACTGTTTTAACTATAATTAGAAATCTAATCTATAACATCAGAAATTTCTGTTCTGTTGTTCTTTTAGCGATGTTTTTTGACAGAAGAGAAAAACGCAACTGCGAAGCAAAGAGGAAATGGATCTGTTCTGTTAATTATGCTCGGCCAACTTCCGTGCTGATATATTTATTTCAATAACATTAGGCAAATGAAAAGTTTTCCGCAGTTGAAGAACTGGAGAACTGTTGCACGTGTGTGTGTGTGTGTGTTTGTGTGCATGTGCTGGGGGGGAGGAAAGCCTTGGGAAAGGTTGGTGCATTGGGGTTCTTTCCAGGGGCAGGGGACTGGCCTTGACCACAATGAGATGGGGATACAGACTTGAACACCTCTCGGGAGACGAAACCCTTGAGGATAGAGGAGAGCAGCCTCCAGCACAGGCTGCTAGGAGAAGTGTGACCTGGGAGAGCCCTCCGAATTACAGCAAGCATATTGATCTGGAAGAATACTTCATCATTTTTGCCCCAGAAAGGTACAGCACTCAGCTGGGATAGCAATTGGATGGGGCTGAGGTGGGATTCATCGGCTCTGCCCAAAGCCAGGTTGGTCTAAACCAACCATCTCGCTCCTCCTGCTGCCATGGAAAGCAGAAGATAATTCTGATTCTACATAAGGTAGGTTCCCCTGGTCCTCACCTGTGGCAACAGTGTCACAGGAATCCAGCTGACAGGAGATGAAGTGAGTGCTGCTTGCAGAGAAACGGTGAGTCTACAACTTATATCTCACTTTGTCCTGGAACTTCAGTGTCCTTTCTGTGGTGACATAGCACAGAGCTGTGTTATGCCCCTGCTCCTTGTCTAGCGGGACTCTGGTGGAAAATAAACAAATACATAAAATAAGAGAATAATCTGACAAAGTCTGTCAAACGAGCTTCTGTTCATTTTCAAAAGAAGGCCTGTTACCAAGCCTGTATTGCGTTACTACCAATAATGCAGGTTTTTCTATTTTCAGTTGGCTATCTTTTGAGTAAAGTGGCAGAACTGTTTGCAGCAACAGCTTGAGATGAGGTAGGAGGTATTTGGGGTTATGGACAAGCACATGGTGCAGCGGGCCAGCCTGTTTCGGGTTTGTGCCTCTGTGACTGTGGGTCACGTTCAGCCCGCATGTCCTGCACCACTTCTGAACCACCGGAAAAGAAGTCAAAACAACATGTTCTCCCCTGGATTGTGGTGGATCTGTACGTATATAGCTTTGATTTAGGTTTTCTGCAGGTTTGTTTGAATTGGGAACATTACCTAGTTATAAGATACGTTTTGATGGATATGTGTAATACAGAGCTGCCGACCCCTATTTACAGGAGATAGAAGAATGTATATAAATCTACTATGGATCAGAATTGAAAAACCCACGGGAGGAATAGCATTCAGCTGAAGTGCACAAAGAGCTGTAAAAGGCAGTTGCTCCTACCTTACTGTATGTCTTCCAACAGCACGACTGCACCTTCGTCATGTGCAGCTTATCTCAGTTAAATAATAAGGCCATATGTGACTACTCGCCTTGTACTGAAGTCTTTTACCTTTGAACTCCTTTGGGACTGTCATAAACAAACAGTAAGGCAAGTGAAAAACTGCTGTGTCTGTTACTAAATATAGCGCTTTTTTATTTCATAATAATCATATATCACTGTTTTTGTTTGCTATACATGAGCTTTGACGCACATCAGTTTGGTTTTACTACTGGTAGGAAGTAATTCTTGTTTCTGAAGAGGAAGATGTCTTTGTAATCTCTTACAGTATGTCACACCATGGTTATCTGACTGTTCAGACTAACAGTTAACTGTCTGTTGTCTAAGAATGTGCTTAACAAGGTCATTACTAATTATATTTGAGTGAGAGATATAACCATGACATCATTTCTCCTGTTCTGATAGTTCTAGCTGTTCTCATAAACCATCCTATCTCTATTACAAAATCTCCCCACAAACTTGGAGTATTGTCACCTCACCTCTCTCCAGGGATGAGCTTGTTGTGGCCCCAGTAGAGACAAAAAAAGATCCAGCACATATACATCGGTGTCTATNGGCGCGCGGCGGCGGGGAGCAGCCCTGCGGCGAGCCCAGTGGCTCCCCGCGCTGCGGCGCTCCGGTCCTCGCCCGGAGCCTGGCGCGCTCCGCTCGGCCGGGCGCTTTCCTGCAGTTTGCGGCCCCTTGTCTGTGGGAATTAGTTAGTACTGAGAGTCACTCACCTGCTTGCAGCTAGTGGAACTGTCACCAGCATCCTGCTTGTCGGCTGCTGCCGGCGACAGCCGTTCCTAGCCACCGCCGGCACCCTGGCAGTGGTGCGGGGCTTGGGGAAGAAGGGTCTTGTGCCCCCTCTCTCTTCCTTGAGCTCCGCTTTCACGTGCAGGTGCCTCCGTGTTAAGTGCTTTACTCCTTGGGACGTCTAAATAAATGTAGCCTCGTTTCTCAGAGGTTTTAGGTTAATTTTAGCTACACTCAAAAATGCAAATTTTGACCGCGCTGGCTGCTTTTGCCAAGGGGAGCGCTCTCTGTCATGCAAGCTGAGAGGATGGCATAGAGGATGAGTGTTCCTTGCTAGGAGTCTGCAAGCGGCCCACCAGATAGAGGGAAGGGAAGGAAAAAACCACAGCAGCACCTAACCAAGATCTGTTCTTGCTCCCGGCTCCGGTGTAAAGCAGGGGAAGCAGCCAGCAAGTGCCCTCGGGCGCCTGTGTGGGAGTCTTTCCAATTAACTTTGGAAGAAATGCGGATTGCTGGGCAGAGGAGGAGCACTGCTCTGCAGCCTGCGTTGGCGAGGCCCCGCGCGCTGCCACGGAGAGGAGGGCAGAGCAGCGCGACGCAGCTTCGGGCATCGCTCGACGGGCAGGTTGGTGCGAGCTGCGTCCCGCGTTCCTGCCCTGCCGCTCACCCCGCCGCCCCTCCCGCGCCCTGCCGGAAAAAAATGCCGTGTTTTTGCATGCCATTGAACCTCCAAGTGCAAAACTCGGCTACGTCAGGAATGCACGAGGAGGGGCGTTTTGGTGCCCTTTTCCCTGCGCGCTTCAAGTGTCAACAAGAAATCACATTGCTGCAGCAGCCTTTCCAGCAAAGTCCAGGCACCACGGTTGTATATTGAGGCTCTCCCCGCGGCCAGCCCTCCAAAAGCAATTTGCAGTAGGGGAAGACTTTTAGAAAATAGCAATAAATTGCATTTAGCGAGAAATGTTTGTCACTGTGAAGCTCTTTGTCCGAGCTACTGTAGCGTCTGTCCTCTAGGGGCCTTGCAGAGCAGGAAGGGGGTTTTGGACATTGCTGCAGACGTGTGAAGTACTTCCTCACGACTCCTCTCTGATTCTGGTCAATGGCAATATCTGTGCCAGATCCATCTGGACTTCTCATTCCCTCCTATCAAGGTCTAATCTTCATTTTTCTTCCTTAAACAAGAACGGATGCATTTTACTTAAATGCTCTTCCTACGCTGGCTATTGTTTTTTCCTCTTTGCACACAAAGGCCCTAATCCAGCATCCATTGCATTGACTGAGGTAACTTTCCCAACAATTGCATGGGAGTTTTCCCTAGGCCTGAATTGTTCCACCTCCAGCTGACTTGGGCGAACAACACGCTCTCCTTTGTCTTTCCACTCCGCCCATATCTGCAGGGGCCTTCCTGTCCTTTAACTTGTATTTATTTTTTAAAAGTATGATTTTTGCTGTGGCCAAACCTGCATTATGTGAGAGCGAGCAAACAGGTTTCAAGATCCAAAACACTTCCCCGATAAGAGTATGGGTGTAAATTTTGCAAAATTGTTTCGAATGAGTAATCCCTTACTAATCGAATGACCTGTTTCCTATAGTGTAAGATCTTCTAGGGAAATAGAGCCACTTTTGGTGTTCGGAGAAATACCCCGAGGGGAGTTCTCTGGATGCAGGGGCTACTGCTACACATTTCCTGCCCCTTTGGCAATGAAACGAGATCTCATGGCCAGGAAAGGGGAATGCACGGTGTGCCTGTAGGATTTCAGAAGCCTTGCAGTGTTATTTAATTCTTCATTCCCTTGAACTACTGAAGCTGAAAAGCAGGAAAAAATACGTTCAGGGATAAGGGAGTCTGTTCAGCAAGGAAAAGGATATACTGAATTGTTTTGCAGAGCTAAATGTCTAGGGTCAGCGTAACACCGTGACTTCTGTATACTGTACGATCTTCTGTACAGGATGAGACCTGTTCAGTGCGTGGTTTGCTTTTCAAGTGAGCTATATCCCTGTTGAGGGAAAATCCAGACAGGGGGTTCCTAAAAAGTAATGTACAAGTGCTTTTTTTTTTTTTTTTTCCTGGTAAAATGCTTACTGAAAGGGATGGGAGTCTTGCACAAGTAGTTACTGCAGCAAGTGGCCCACGGATTTGCAACCTGCTGTGCCCTGTTCCAGAAGGGTCCTGCAGAAACCTGTAAAAAGGCTCATTTTTCTTGGGCAGTGTCATAGAATTTGCCTGCTACAAAATGCTTGGTCTAAAATCTGGTTGGGTGATTTACTTTATAGGAAAAAAAAATACAGAATAGATATTCAATTTTTTCTTTTGTTTTAAGGAAAATCAGGTAAACAAAGTCATTTGTTTTAAACCTGATGAAATTCTACAGGACTTTTTCATAATAGAAAGCAAAATTTGGAGTGCAAAATCTCAGTGGTTTGCTTGAGCAGAATTGCAGAGTAAAGCTCACCTCTGCTGAAGCCTCTTTCAAAAGGTAAAGTTTAAGCATTTGTTTGTGCTTCTGTTATCAGCCCGAATGTGGACCTGCTTTATGTTCGTGATATTGTCCAGGTTTCCCTTCCCATATCTCTGAATGTTAGCTCCCAGGTTGCTGGGTTTTAAAGGACTCGTCCCAAACCAGTATTATTTAAAGTTGTATCATATTTTCAGTCTCCACTAATTACACAGTACTGTAGTAGCAGAATATAATTTTTAAGGATTGGATTATTTTTATACCTGCATCCAATATTATTAATTCTGGCGTTCTAGTCAGTATTATAAAAGAATACAATAAAACTATGAATATTAGTATGCCTCAGCTTTTTTATTGTCTAAAGCTTTCTATGTGAAGAGAAATGTATATGACTTTTAGACTGTTTTAACTATAATTAGAAATCTAATCTATAACATCAGAAATTTCTGTTCTGTTGTTCTTTTAGCGATGTTTTTTGACAGAAGAGAAAAACGCAACTGCGAAGCAAAGAGGAAATGGATCTGTTCTGTTAATTATGCTCGGCCAACTTCCGTGCTGATATATTTATTTCAATAACA
The DNA here is from genome assembly GCA_013398735.1 of Nothocercus julius. Taxonomy (NCBI): domain Eukaryota; kingdom Metazoa; phylum Chordata; class Aves; order Tinamiformes; family Tinamidae; genus Nothocercus; species Nothocercus julius. Next base: position 653,940 of record VZSV01000286.1, read on the forward strand.
TTAGGCAAATGAAAAGTTTTCCGCAGTTGAAGAACTGGAGAACTGTTGCACGTGTGTGTGTGTGTGTGTTTGTGTGCATGTGCTGGGGGGGAGGAAAGCCTTGGGAAAGGTTGGTGCATTGGGGTTCTTTCCAGGGGCAGGGGACTGGCCTTGACCACAATGAGATGGGGATACAGACTTGAACACCTCTCGGGAGACGAAACCCTTGAGGATAGAGGAGAGCAGCCTCCAGCACAGGCTGCTAGGAGAAGTGTGACCTGGGAGAGCCCTCCGAATTACAGCAAGCATATTGATCTGGAAGAATACTTCATCATTTTTGCCCCAGAAAGGTACAGCACTCAGCTGGGATAGCAATTGGATGGGGCTGAGGTGGGATTCATCGGCTCTGCCCAAAGCCAGGTTGGTCTAAACCAACCATCTCGCTCCTCCTGCTGCCATGGAAAGCAGAAGATAATTCTGATTCTACATAAGGTAGGTTCCCCTGGTCCTCACCTGTGGCAACAGTGTCACAGGAATCCAGCTGACAGGAGATGAAGTGAGTGCTGCTTGCAGAGAAACGGTGAGTCTACAACTTATATCTCACTTTGTCCTGGAACTTCAGTGTCCTTTCTGTGGTGACATAGCACAGAGCTGTGTTATGCCCCTGCTCCTTGTCTAGCGGGACTCTGGTGGAAAATAAACAAATACATAAAATAAGAGAATAATCTGACAAAGTCTGTCAAACGAGCTTCTGTTCATTTTCAAAAGAAGGCCTGTTACCAAGCCTGTATTGCGTTACTACCAATAATGCAGGTTTTTCTATTTTCAGTTGGCTATCTTTTGAGTAAAGTGGCAGAACTGTTTGCAGCAACAGCTTGAGATGAGGTAGGAGGTATTTGGGGTTATGGACAAGCACATGGTGCAGCGGGCCAGCCTGTTTCGGGTTTGTGCCTCTGTGACTGTGGGTCACGTTCAGCCCGCATGTCCTGCACCACTTCTGAACCACCGGAAAAGAAGTCAAAACAACATGTTCTCCCCTGGATTGTGGTGGATCTGTACGTATATAGCTTTGATTTAGGTTTTCTGCAGGTTTGTTTGAATTGGGAACATTACCTAGTTATAAGATACGTTTTGATGGATATGTGTAATACAGAGCTGCCGACCCCTATTTACAGGAGATAGAAGAATGTATATAAATCTACTATGGATCAGAATTGAAAAACCCACGGGAGGAATAGCATTCAGCTGAAGTGCACAAAGAGCTGTAAAAGGCAGTTGCTCCTACCTTACTGTATGTCTTCCAACAGCACGACTGCACCTTCGTCATGTGCAGCTTATCTCAGTTAAATAATAAGGCCATATGTGACTACTCGCCTTGTACTGAAGTCTTTTACCTTTGAACTCCTTTGGGACTGTCATAAACAAACAGTAAGGCAAGTGAAAAACTGCTGTGTCTGTTACTAAATATAGCGCTTTTTTATTTCATAATAATCATATATCACTGTTTTTGTTTGCTATACATGAGCTTTGACGCACATCAGTTTGGTTTTACTACTGGTAGGAAGTAATTCTTGTTTCTGAAGAGGAAGATGTCTTTGTAATCTCTTACAGTATGTCACACCATGGTTATCTGACTGTTCAGACTAACAGTTAACTGTCTGTTGTCTAAGAATGTGCTTAACAAGGTCATTACTAATTATATTTGAGTGAGAGATATAACCATGACATCATTTCTCCTGTTCTGATAGTTCTAGCTGTTCTCATAAACCATCCTATCTCTATTACAAAATCTCCCCACAAACTTGGAGTATTGTCACCTCACCTCTCTCCAGGGATGAGCTTGTTGTGGCCCCAGTAGAGACAAAAAAAGATCCAGCACATATACATCGGTGTCTATCAGTACCTCAAGGGAGGCAGTGAGGAGGATGGGGCAGCCTCTTCTCAGTGGTGGCCACCGACAGGACTAGAGGAAACGGCCACAAACTGAAGCACCAAAAGTTCCACAAGAACTTAAGGAAACATTTCTTGAGCGGAGGGTGACAGAGCCCTGGAAGAGGCTGCCCAGGGAGGTGGTGGAGTCTCCTTCTCTGGAGATCTTCCAAACCCCCTTGGACGCAGTCCTGAGCCACCTGCTGTAGGTGACCCTGCGTGTGCAGGGGGGTTGGACTAGATGATCTCTAGGGGTCCCTTCCAACCTTAAGCATTCTAGGATTCTATGACATGCATGTCTGTGCTCAGTGTGTTTTTTCCTAGAGGAACTACTGCCTTTTGCATAGCAAATGCTTCCTAAGTCTCATAAATGCAACCATGTTAGATAGGAATAGCCAAATAAGACAGAAAGTTTACTATAAAAAGAATCTGACTTAGGGTGCATCAACCTTTTAATGTGTATTCACTGTAGACAACAGTTTTAGTGTGCTGGGCTATGCATTCAAGCAGTATAAACTGGTCTGGCGAGCAAAGCCATATCACTTACACCTGCTGAAGACCTGGCCCTCGGTTTCAATGGTGCTCTGTGAAGTTCCCTTGTGCCCACACTCTCCATTCACAGGAAACTAAGCTTTCAAAGCATGGTTTCTTTGTCTAATTGCGTTTTGAGGTAGCATTGGAAAATTGGGGCATATCAGGATGACTCAAGAGTCCGGATGAGGGAGGGAAATTGTTAGAAGGTTGGTTGCCTACAGCTCTCCTGCATGTTCTCCACAGCCAGGCTTGTCTTGCTGTACATATGGATTTCTAGTTGCAATAGATGCTGTTTGGCTAGGCAGCATATCTCAATAAAAGAGCGGGTTTCCATGTTGAGTCTCCCTGGCGGCACAAAATACTCCAATAGGACTTGGGGTGTCACATGCGATCTGTGACAAAGTTGGGAGATCTCCCATGGTCTCAAAACTGTGAGTTTTAAGAATTCGGACAGCTTTTTGTGAGGACATGACAGTAACACATAATAAAACAACGGGCAATTCATCAAACTGTCCAGGAGTTGCGCAATAGGAAAGGTGGGTGCAGGCTGCCGGGAAGCAAGCCGGGGACAGTCCCGGCAGACCATCAGTAACATTTCCAGAGATTCCTGCTTTTGGACTCAGGATGGACAGGGGAAGGGACTGCTCAGTTTGAGCAGGAGCAACAAGAGCAGTGAGCAGTAGTGGTTACTGGGGGCATTTCAGGTGATTTTAACAACCAGCTCTGGTGGATCCCATCAACAGCCTGAAGCACAGGCTGGGAAGCGAAGAGATGGTGTTATCGTGACGAGGGGGGCCGAGTGCTCTGGCACCGAACACCCTCCATGAGTTTCCTTTGCTCTGTTGGTGTCAGGGCCCGGGAAGGTTTTGACGGGGGCCCGGAGGAAGGTAAAGAGCTGGGCTGGAAGATGGCGATGGAGCGAGCGGCACCAGGGGCTGGGCCGTGACACGACTTGACGTGGGACCAGCGCAGTCATGGTGAGAACAAGTCCTCTTTGCAGGAGCTCTCTTAGCGGGGCAGGGCGGGATAGGTCCCATCAAGGCCAGGAGGCTGGACTGGAGACCCCGTTCTTTTCCCACATGCCCATTGCTGCCAGGGAAACGCCTGGGTAAGATTTCAAGATCCAGGCTGCTTCCTGATTGGGTTCTTGGCCTGCAGGCACAGACGCCAGCCCTTGGCCCATCCTTGGTCCCCAGAGGTGCCATGGGGTCCTGTCACCACAGGGAGCCCCCAGGACCATGGAACCCTGACACCAGTGTCCATGTCGGAGGCACCGACAGGGTCGGAGAGTGAAGGAGGCCACCACCATCCTCCCTTGCTTGCCATGACAAGGCGCAAGGAGATGCAGCCTCCCCTTCCTGGCCACCCCAAGCTCCTGAGAGGCTCGAGCAATACGCGGTGGTGGTTTGGTGTTTGCCAGAGCAGGCTCGCTCCAAAGCGCCCGAACGCGGCTTTGAGGGCCCTGCACAGAGGTCTTTGCTCCCTTGGCTGCTTTCCCATGCCCCGACGATCTGCACCCATTTCACAGAAAGGTTTTTGCAGACAGGTGTTCCCAGTGGGAGACATGACACCTTTGCCTTAAAAGTAGGACCTGTAAGTCCCATGGGCCTTCTGGTGGCTGCTGCTCCCCACAGCAGTGGCTGTGCCATCTGCTCCATAGGCTTCTGGCCTCTTTCCACACCTAGATGTTATCCCTGCTTCATCCCAATCACCCCTGCTCTCCATACTTTGCCCAGGCCCAAACAGGATTGCTCCCAAGGGAGGAAGGCAGCCGTCTGTCCTGCCTGCTCCCCTTCCCCTGCCACGCTGCTCTAACAAGCCCAATACATGTAAGACTTAGGCAAATGAGAGTCATAACTGCTGCCACAAGGTCCAAGGCCAAAGCCATCTCTCTAATGTCAGAAGTGCCAGGATTTTATGTTTATGTTTATATTGTTATTTTTTTTAGCTTGAGCTCACAGAAGTGATTTGGCATAAAATTTTTGCCTCTTTGCACGTTTTGAAAGAGTCCTTTGCTTACAAGGAAAGTTGGGTCTTTCCTTTCAAGGACAGTTGGGGTCTGAAGCAGGAGGCCTGTCTGTACTGGTAGTTTTGCAAAGGAGTGAGTGCATACTTGTCAGGTACTCTGCTTTAAGTGGGTACTTAGCGTGCCTTACAGAAGAATGGGTCCTTCCACTTTAAGAACAGACATACTACACTTCTCTGCTTAGCTTTCACTGGGCGCATTGCACTTGGTCAGTGCAACTTGCACTGCACGGAGAGTGGGCAGGGGATACCTGCTGTGCTAGCGCTTCATACGTCAGCTTATTTAGCTTATTTAGCAGTAACTTCTGTGTGTCAACAGGTTTTTGAGTGCTTGTCACTGAAAGGAAGAGCGCTGCAGGTTCAGAAATCTCCTCCCAGCCTGAGGAGGAAGGAAAAAAACAGCTTGGAGCTGTGTCATTTGCCACTTGCCACCATGACGTCAGCTCAGGGCTGAACTCTCTACCTGTGGCAGGGACCTTAAATAAGTTGCCGCTTGGAAAAGAAGAGCACTTTCTCGTAGGTTTAACAGCAGGTAGCAGCAGCAGCAGCAGCAACGATGAGAGGCTGTGTATTCCTCACCGTCTTTCTTACCCTGATCTTGAGCCGTGGGGCAGGTAAGAAACCCTATCTTCTGTTCTGGGATTTATCAGGGCAGCTATTCTGTGGCAGTGAATGGATTACTTAGTACATTAGCAGTCACGGAGAGACTGAAGGTCAGTGGTCATGCACAGTTCAGCACATCTAGATTTTGTTTAATTAATAATTTTCACAGCAAGCCAGCAATTTTCCTTGTTCTCAAAACAATGCAGCAGCACTGGTGCTTGTGATAAACGTAATTTAGCCTATACCACGAGCAGGTTGCAGGACCCGCACACTAAACTGGCAATTCAAGCTCAATCACAAAAGGAGTAACTGTTCCGCTCCGGCACCCAGGGAAAGGAAGGCTGTAACTATTCCGCTCCGGCACCCAGGGAAAGGAAGGCTGCAGCTGGCCTTCTGGCCAGAGCCTCCTGGAGCAATCAGGCTGGCAAACAGCACCAGCTGGGCTAGTACACAGGTGGTCATTCTCCTCCTGTAGAAACTGATTAATGGGAACTTCACCAGCCACGTGGATTGTGGATTGCACCAGGGTCTATTCAGACTGGTGGCCAGGAATCATTCTTCAAGCCAGTTGCTGCTTCTTCTGGTGTTGTGACCAGTTTGGTAGCGGTGAGACAAAAGTGTTAACCCAAACTCTCCTGGTGTTTCCCTGGTCTTTCATTTTCAGATATAGGGGAGCAGAGAAAAGTTAGCAGAAGTAGAGTTAAGGCTCTACTATATGAAGAGCTTAGTGGCAACTTGAAACTGTGAGAGGACAGTTACTCCCAGATACTACAGGGATAAAGGTAGAATGTGACAGAGATACGAGCCAAATTAAAGCTTTCTCGGATGCTGCTAGGCTTGCAGCAGAGCAACCAGTGATAGATTGTAGTAGGTCCCTGTCAGCTGCTGTGCGTAAGCGTGTGAGATGTATTCCAGCAACATCTATAGGCTGCTAAGAACTAATGTTTAGTTGTAAATTGTAAGCCTAGAAGTCCATTAGATTTTCCGTTGTTTTTTTTTTTTTTCATTTGAGGGATTCTAGTCGGCAAGGCCAGAAATGTTTTGACGTAGCAACTACTGAAAGCAATGGGAGTATTTCATTGACCTGAGCAGATTTTACATCAAGATGATTCTACTCAGAAACTTTTTTCATTCTAAGCATATGCTAGCAAAGCCTTGCCCAGTGTTTCCATCTGTATTGACATAAATCCTGCTGTGCTCAGCAGCCAGATGTCTCTATTTCTCCATACCTCCATCTTAACTTCCTTGTTCTTTATCCCCATAATAAACTCTTAAGGCAATTCCGCATCCTGTTTCCATGAAGGGTGGGTGTAGGCAGACAGAGCTATTAAATAGTCACCTTTGCTCAGGTTGCACTTGAGAAACGTATTGGCAAGGTCCAATTGCTGCTCACCCTCTGCAGTCACCACAAATGCAATTATTGCAATTCCCAAGGTCCGAAGGGTAGTTGTATGCAGTGACGCATCCTGAGCTGCCATGAGGGTTTCATGGTTGTTCTTGAAGGTGCTGTAAATTGAAGCCTTGTCTGATGGAGATTGATATTGAGCCCCAATACTTGAACCCATTCTTTAGATGAAACACAATAAAAAATACAGTGGTGCACAGCATGAGCAGCTCACGTCAGTTGTCTTGGACATGCACACATGCATGGCTGGCCATCTGATACCATACTGGGTCCCTAAATATAGTAAGGCAATCCCTCTTCCTCTTTGTGGGTGATTTAGGTGTTTGTTTTTGTGTGTGCTGAGGGTTCTCTCTCCAATGGAAATACCCACCTAGACTTTACTATTTGTAGTGTTACAATAAGGGTATTTCTAGTAACAAAGAATGAAGGTGCTGATTAACAACAGGTATTCCTGCAGATCTGTTGTCCTGACTTTAAACAAAGCAAACAGTTGAAGATTAAGGACTAGTTCTTTAGAAGGTTATTGCCCCAACATTGATTTTTAAAGGGCAGTCTAGAGCAATGATCCCAATGAACCCATCGCTTGTGGCAGGCAGAGACTCATACGTATCACCACAGTGATGGTAAAAAGGTTGACAGGGAATAACTAATGCTACCCAAATTACTGCCCAGAGCTGCCCAATGGAGGCAGAAACCTTGGCTGACAGGAGGATCTCCAGACACAATTGCTGTTTCTCCTTTTCATCTGGAAGAGTCTAATGGAATATTTTACACCTTGTCTTCTAGTATGATTTTTTTTCACATATCTTTTCCATGTCAAATTTATTTAGCAGAGAAAAAAGTTCATTAAATATACCTCTCTATGGGATATTTCAAGCCTTTCAAACTCTTGAAGAGTGGGATCTGTTATTTCAAAGGTCTGTTGAGATTTGAATTTGTCATTTACAAATGTGTGCTAGTGCCAAGGATGTTGTGCATCAGTCTTCTGGTGACATGATATTAGTAATTTAGATGAAATTCTGATTGCAGTGGCATTAACTCAAATTAAATATATTTATTCCCAACTCATATGGTAACTAACTCAGTTTGCAATTAGATCATATTTTCCAAATTCACAGTTTGTCAATATCATGCATTCATCAGCAAGAATGTTTTATTATTTGCTTTCTTTCTAGACAAAAACAAGAAAAAAAAGAGTCCTTCTAATTTCTTAACTTTGAGAATTAAGAATAATACAGATTAAATGTAAAATAAGCATCATAAAGATATACATAAAATAGTCAGGGAGATTGAATGCACAAACAAGCAATACAGTAACACACACAAAAAAACAATAGGAAGAAACTCTTCCTTAACTGTTTCTTAACTTTCTTAACTGTTCCTTAGAAATGGCTAGTTTGTTTGTTTGTTTGTTTTTAGTTAGAAAGAACTAAAAAAAGAAAGGAAAAGGACAACATAAACAATAAATGTTACTCTTACTGAAGAGGGCCAGCATACTGTTGATCATAACAGATTTAAGAGATATCATAAAAGATATCAGAGCAGGACTTCAACGCTTTGAACAGAAGTGCTCTGCTCTCAGTGTCCTCCTGCCTTTGCTTTGGCATAGGATTAGGAGTGAGCAAAGGCAGTCTTTTTCCCATCCATGGATCCATTAACCACATAGGTTAATAATGTTTCTCTTGAAAACATCTTTGGGCATTCCAAAATATCTACATATATCTTGCAATTTTTCTAATTATTGTAAATGTTGTTCAGGACCGGAACAAGGTCTGGAGAGTAACAGCAAACATAGAAAACGCAGAGAATCACGTCTCATATATTTCATTAAAAACTGGGCCAATAATGGAGAAGAACACGTGCTAAAAGTAGTTCCTTAAAGGAAGGCATAAGCATGCAGAAATAAAACGAAAAGGAAAAAATTGCACTGAGTCAGACCAGTACTAAGCTATTGCTGACAGTGGGAACTACCAGCAGACTTACATGGTGGCCTTGACACTGCTCGTGGGGCAGTGCAGCCCTGTGGTGCGGCCTTAGGTGGGCGGAGGGACTTCTTGTGCCAAGAGTCCCAGGTGTGCTGGTGACTGAGCAGGCCATGGCCAGCGAGCGGAGCTGTGTCGGGGGACACAGAGTGTCCTGGTGGTGCAGGAGCTGGAAGAGCAGCATTGCAGGGATGAGGGACCATGGGGGCGGTGGTGCATAGAGAGAGTGGCTATGGAATCAGGCCACAGGCAGGGCAAGGAGGCCCAGGGCAGTGGTGCTTGCACTCTCTCCAGGTGCCCTTTTCCTGCCCAGCCCTTGTCCTGCTCACACCCTTGTTCCCCAAGACTTTTC
>VZSV01000287.1:0-40307 GCA_013398735.1 Nothocercus julius
AGTACCTCAAGGGAGGCAGTGAGGAGGATGGTGCTGGCCTCTTCTCATTGGTGGCTGCTGACAGGACTAGAGGAAACAGCCACAAACTGAAGCACCAAAAGTTCCACAGGAACTTAAGGAAAAATTTCTTGACCGTGAGGGTGACCGAACACTGGAACAGGTTGCCCAGAGAGGTTGTGGAGTCTCCTTCTCTGGAGATCTTCCAAACCCTCTTGGACACAGTCCTGTGCCCCGTGCTCTAGGTGACCCTGCATGTGCAGGGGCGGTTTGACTAGATGATCTCTAGAGGTCCCTTCCAACCTTAAGCATTCTGTGATTCTATGATTCTATGAATATGTGAATGGAAGTCACCAAAATTTGGAAGACATCAAACAAGAAGTCATGAAAGCAGAATTTAAAAAATCATAAAACCAAACAACAATATTTTTTTTTCCTTCCCCTTTCTGTCTCCTCCTTTCAAGATTATCTTTTCTTTCCCAACGGCAAAGATTGGGGGTGCTGCTGGAATATGTAGTCTATACTAAGAGCTTAACCTCCAAAGCAGAGGACAGACCTCCAGAAACCCGTCAAAGTCCTATTCTTATTTGAAGTGTTTGTCATAACAGGATGAAAAAGAAGAGGAAATAAAGCTGAAACTCTACACATAGCTTAACAAGGTATATTCTCAGCCTTCACTCAGCAGAGCTTCTGTGAGGCAGACATCTCTGGGTGATCTATCTAATGGGTTGAAAATCCCACCAAAAAAGTGTTCATATCAAAGGTGCTGAAAGAAAATGTTCAAAATGTCAGCTTTAAAATGACCCCTGTTGTTTGTGTCTTTCCTAATCAGGGGATTTGAGATGTAAGTTAGGACTTTACAAATTGATAAATTCTTTCAGTGAATAAATTGGCTGCATATTCACTTATGGAGACTTTCAGTAAATTTTGAAAGAGGTAAATTACATTTAAATGTCCATAATTTAAAAGTTATTCTTTCATCGATTTTTTTTGTTTCTTATTAGTTTTGCTAGTGGCATCTGAGTTGGCTCAGTATGAAAAAGAAATATGATCTCATTTTACATCTAGTATTCTTTGAACATTTTGCAGCACTTTATGTTTTCACTGTTTTTCTGCATGGAGTTATTTAAGCACTTTATTCCTCTGTATCTGAAGCATGAGTAGTCTGTCCCTGCTCAACTTTGCTGCAAAGGGATGTTTGGTCATTTAGGACTGGAGGATCAGAGTATCCTGAGTGCCCTAGTAGCCACAGCATTCTCCAGTATAACTGCGTACAGAAACTGTATACAGAAAACTTTTTTCTCCTGATGTGCTCTCTGAATTTGGGAAATTTTGCTAGTTCAATTTTGCTTTTTTCCTAGCCTAGCAGCTTTATAACTTTATCACTCTACTGTGTTACATACAAACAAAACTCTCTGGCCTCAGATGAGCCCCTGATTTATGCCTAAGTATATTTTATATGCATGCTCTTGTCCACCTGGATGACTCACAGTATACATGTGAATCCTTAAGGTGAAATCAGAACCATGCTTAAATTTGTAGTAAAACCTTTTCTAACCAAGAATCTCTCCTTTTCCAATTTCTCCTTCTTGTGTGCATGGGATGTCAACATATCAATGAAATGAGAGAAAAGGTCTTAAAGACAGGGAGGGCACACAAATATACAAAAATTATGGACAGGTTTCAAATCAAAGACATAGTAAATTATATTTTGGTAAAGTCTGTAATTCAAATGCCTTATCTGTGTTTCTATTTTGTGAATGTGCTATTTGTGGGAGCAGTATGTTACATTAAAAAGTGAGCAAACAAACAACAGAAGTAAAAAAAAAATTTAATACTTTAACTACATCCTTGCAAATGAATTGCAAATGGCTATATAACACTCCGGAATCTCTGCAGCAAAATTTGCATCTGTCCACAAAGATTAGAGTGAAAATACTTTATTAATCCAAGGTTAAGTTTACATTATTCAAACATTAAAAAGGACTCTTCACTTAAAACCTGTTCAATGATCCTTTATACTGCCAAGAACAACTCAAAATAGCCTCTTTGCAAAAAACTTATCGTTAACCACATCAGATTCTGCAGGATTGAGCTAAATTTTCTTTTGATATCTAATGTGTTATACTTCCAAAGCAATTCAGTGACAGAGAAAAATAGTTAAAGTGCAGGAAATTCATATACATCCCCAGTGGCAACAGATCTTCAGGGCAGTGAGCATGGGAAATAAAGAATTCTTATTTGTATTTCTTCCAATTTCTTGCCATGTTTCCTTATCCCAGCCAGAACAGCATTGCTAAAGATTCCACAGTGGCTAGTGAAAGGATGAATGGAATTTAGTTCTCTTTTGTGAGCTCTGTGAGGAAAGAGAAAAGACACAGTAAAGCTTTTATTGACCCAACTCCAAATCCAGTGTGTCTAACTAGAAAATTGTTCATTCAGATGGAAGCCAAAAAAGTGTCTCTGCCTCAATGTGGCTGAGACAGCAAAATCAATTCAGAAAACAACAGCTCTGTTTAGTAAGTATTCAAAGGAAGAAAATGTACCTAAATCAATAAATAATATATAAGGCATTTATGCTTTCTAATAATTTATTAAAGTGTCAAGAAACACAGAATCCATCAATCTTTTACAAATACTGACTTTCATAGGCCAAAAGGCCTAAGCAATTTTTAAAATTTAAGCAAAGTACACTTAAGGGACAGAAAGATTTATGTTATTTTTCTGTGCCTTACATGTAGAAATGATTTTGCCATACTTTTGCATTGCTTCTGCTGTAAAGAACACTCACAAAGTCACAAAAATCTAGAACTGTTAAGATTTTTCATGTAATCTTTCTAATCATACCCCTGGGATTTTTGCAGCCAACAGTGCTATACCTCAAAAGCAAAGTCCATCAGTGGTGATGATCAGTTGTATAATTTGTGGCTGCATAACTGGTCTTTTAAAAGTGTGTGAATATATTTTCAGTCCAACATTTTCAAGTAGAAGATAAGTATTCCTAAACAGGGAGATTTAAGTTGAACCACACAGATTATTTAATCACCTTCTTCTACCTGTTGCCACTCCCTAGTAGAAATAAGTCAATTTATTTAATTCTCTGTATGAAGTTGTAACCCATATTCAAATCTTTGAATTTCTCATGTTCTTATTAGGGATATTAGATTTTATTAATATTTTGGAGATCATTTGATCAATACAGTTTTGGCTTCTTGAACCTTCAGGTGACATGAACACAGAGGACACGGGCCAACTTTCTTTTTAAGTTGGTTAAACGATGGTCTATCTTTGTCCCTCATTTGCAAAGCAAAGTGAAGGTGAAAAGATACCTATTTTAAGTCTGAGTCATGCAGATTGGATCTAGGTGGTAGAGAGGTTTAAACTCACATTCTGCATGATGCGTATTATCCTAGTGTTGAAAATTGTGTTGTAGATATTTTCAAATTTTCAATGTTAATTAGTGTAGTAGAGTAAGAAACTAGCATTCTTAGCCATTATTTTGAGATGTAACTGCAAATACAGTCACTTCTGTGACAAATGCTTTGGATGAGTGCTGTGTAAGGTATCATAGAATCATAGAATCATAGAAGGCTTAAGGTTGGAAGGAACCTCTAGAGATCATCTAGTCCAACCCCCCTGCACACACAGGGTCACCTACAGCAGGTGGCTCAGGACTGTGTCCAAGAGGGTTTGAAAGATCTCCAGAGAAGGAGACTCCACAACCTCTCTGGGCAACCTGTTCCAGTGTTCGGTCACCCTCACGGTCAAGAAATTTTTCCTTAAGTTCCTGTGGAACTTTTGGTGCTTCAGTTTGTGGCCGTTTCCTCTAGTCCTGTCAGCGGCCACCACTGAGAAGAGGCTGCCCCATCCTCCTCACTGCCTCCCTTGAGGTACTTATAGACACTAATGGGATCTCCTCTCAGCCTTCTCTTCTCCAGGCTGAACAGGCCCAGCTCTCCCAGCCTTTCTTCATAGGGCAGATGTTCCAGGCCCCTGATCATCCTCGTAGCCCTGCGCTGGACTCTCTCCAGCAGCTCCACATCCCTCCACATCCCTCTTGTACTGGGGAGCCCAGAACTGGACACGGTACTGCAAATGTGGCCTCACCAGAGCTGAGTAAAGGGGGAATGCATTTGTTTAGGGGCGGTAGCAGCATGAAACAGCCTTTGCCTAAAAAGGGAAAATTAAGAATAAAGAACTTCTTCCTTAGCATTAGAAAATCTCAGTTGTCTCCCTTTCAGGAGAGCCAAAATCCATATCTTTTTACATGTCCTGCATGTCCATGCTTCTGCTCTCTTCTTTGTTTACAGAAGATGTGACTTTAGACATATCCTGATCTTCTTTCCATACACTTAATTTGTCCCCACATCTCTGTCTTTTCTTCCATCCTTTCTTACTACGTTACGATCTTAAATCATGTCCAGCTTCTGCCTTGTTCAGACCACCTTGTGAAAGTGGTAGACTTTTGAATTAAATCAGATTACACAATAAGTTATAGATTTTGATGCCATTTCAACTATGTTGTTGTGCAAGGACATCTTCCCCTTATTTGATGTGTGGAATCACTAGGGGAGAGCGATTTATCACATAAATGTCCCTGAGAGTACGAGTGTGGTAGAACAGGAGGGGACCACATGCATCAGAGAATCTACCTCCCTGTTTTTGCATGTTACTGGATTATAAAATATTTCTTATAAACTGATTAAACTTAAAAATAAAACTAGCTTCCTGCTTTCCTGTCACTGTGGTTAGAGGACTCTTAAAGCATCTGAAAGAGTCACCTTTTAATACTGGCTGTTCTGTACCATTCTTTTCTTCTACCATTATTATCCTTTAAGTAACCTCTTTCCCTCTTGGATGATCATTCACTGATATATTTACACATAGCAATCATATCTCCTTTCAGTTTTTGTTTTACTAGAACAAAAAAGCTTCATTCTTGCAGTCTCCTCTCAAAAAGCACATTTCCCTAGTCATTCCCTTTGCCCTTCTTTGATTCTGTGCTGGTTTGAAATCTTTCTTTAGATAAGTGACTGAAACCTTACACAGTGCAGTCCTTCCAGGTCCTTGGCATCAATACTTGTATATCTTTACTGGAAATCCTTTATTAATACAGTCCACAGAAGTAATAGTCATGCACAAGCTTCAGTTACAGGCTCATCTAAGATCTCTGATTTCTGCTGAGTTTGTAAATCAGCATTAATTGTCTCAGTTGACCACTCCATTTATTTCTGAAATGCATATACAATATTATATCCCTGAGAGGAAGATCCTAAAGTTAACAACAGTGCTGTAAACATTCTTTGAATGAAAACCAACATTATCAAGTGAAACTGTTTTTAGCAGGATGCACAGAGTAAAAGCAGTGAACAAAGATTTGATAATTTCATTTTAATACCTTAAATTAAAATTTAGCAAAGGAAATAAAGTTATATCATGCATTGCTTACAAAAATTAAAAACAACCCTCCCATCAAAACAAGATTTTCACTGTGTTCATCCAAATATTTTGGTAGACTCTCTGTTTGAAAGTAAAATTGAAGGTGGAGTGTACCTAGGATTCTGTAGGAAATACAATTGGATATGAAGTTATATGATGGATGTGAACAGCAGTAACATGTCTATATGCCAGGAGAAACCATAGATTTTAAAGGAAAACTGTCAGAATTAAAGGATTTTTTCATTCAAAACTAAAAGTGATCACTGTTTTATTATAATCTGTATGTTAAGATGTAATCTTTTGAGAAGAGAATTGAGGAGAGGTAAACTGCCTGGACAAAATTAAGAGGTGTGTGGTCAGATCAAAGACCCATCTTGATCAGTCTCACAGGTTTTGGAATTTTTTTTTTTTTTTTTTAATCAATTCAGAGGAATTGATTGAAAGAATATGAGAAACAGCTTATCTATCAGTGTGATTTTATCTTATCTTCTGACAATCAATTTTTAGGAACTTCCTGACTGAGACCACTGTATAGTATCTGTCACTGGTTCTATCTTCCATCACATGATAAGCATTGGCTAACTATTGACCATACAAAATATCCTCACATTTTTTTTTTTTCAGTAGAGATAATTCAGTCCCTTTTCCTTTCTTTTTGTTGTTGTTGTTGTTGTTTGTTTTAGTTTGGTTTGGTTTTGGCTTGTTTTTTTTTGTTGTTTGTTTGTTTGTTTGCTTGCTTCTCCTTAAACTTTGAGAAATGATAAATATTCTGTCTTGTCCTCTTCTAACTTCTGAATGGTATAAATCTTTATTTACTGGAGTCCTTTTTTTTTTCTGTCATCCCTTCTTCAGCCTGAGGAGTCATATACTACTAAGAGTTTCAGCTGAGTGCTATTCAGTGCCTCAGACTGTGATCCATCCTCTTGCCTTTCTGTTCATCTGTTCTAAGATTAAGTGTCCAAAACGTAAGTCAGTACATGGGAGCTATATGTACCGTATAGAGGCATAATGTTAACTGGTGTTTACTCTTGTTTTCTTTCCTGGTACTTCTCTGTTCTCCTTGCTTGATCCTGGGTGGTGAGCTAACACATGTGGAAAATTGCATATCTGCAGCAGCTATATCTGTGACTTCAATGATCTTCTCAATCAGAAATAGCTAATTTAGAGTAAATTAATGCCTTTGTATAGTCATTTTTCCCCAAGTAAATTCAATGCTGAATTTCGTCTGTCATTCTACTATTCTCTAACATGGGAATATTTGTATAGTACTTTCAGACAACTTTGGTTTTAACTGTTCTAGCCAACCTAGATAGTCATGCGCAAAACTAGTTTCCACTTTATGTTCTTCTCTAGAACATTTATGAATACGCATTGAAGATACTTGGGAGAATCTATAGGTAACCCTGGTGAAAGCTATCAATTTTTACCTATTGTTTATTATTGTTGAACCAGGGCTCATGAAGTGTTCATGTAAAAGTGTTTTAAAGAGCTCATTTCTTTGCAAACCCTTTGGTAAAGAGCTTTGGGAGAAGCTTGTTGAACTCTGAAATTTAGTAATTGCACTGATACACCTTAGAGGCAAGTCAGATATCTGACTGGAGGAGCTGTGAACTTGCAGCACAGTCTCTTTCAGTCCAGTTTAATTAGTCAAAGTTCTAGACTTAACTGAAATAGGTGTTTTTTACATGTAGATTAAAGTATGAATCTTAATTGCAGGTTTAATAAAAGTTGCAAAGCAAAGATGGAAACCTAAGCAAACTTTAAAAACTTGGTGAAATTCTACAAACTGACATAAACCTGTAATACAGAAACATTTTAAGCTCACACAAATTCTCTAAATAGCTTCTTGAACAAATGCTACTTAAAGTTGCCTGATCTCTATACTTTCAGTTTACTTTCAAATTCTGGCATCTATGCATTAGATTAAGCCTTACTCAGTTAAGAGCTGGAAAGTTCTATTAGCTACCTTATTACTGTTTTGCAATAGCTTCAGCCAAGTCTTTAGCTGCCTCTAGCTAAGTATCTGAAAAGTTAATCTTTGATCTCAGATAAAATTGTTCTTAGACTTACAAGTTATATATACATATACACATTCTATTAATTAAAATAAAAGTTCGAATAATAAGGATAAAATAAGCTGAGTAAGTATGGACACCTACTTCTTTTCCAAGAACCATGAAATTTCCCTTGCCTTTAAGGCCATTTGGTTTGGAGGTATTTTCACTTTGCCACCATGAAAATGAAAGAGTACTGAGAGATGATATAGACATCTGGTTTATTTAGGTCAACTAACTTCTGTCAAGGTAAATCAAGGTAAAAAACAAATAAGAAGACAAAGGCCATAGATTAGGAGACCTCAGGAAAGGATAAATAGCTAAGACATGGAAGGATACCTAAAACTTAAGACGGCAAAATACAATTACTAATGGTGATGTGATACAATAACCAGTATATTTTAGAAGTTAATATCACTGTTTATAGCTCATTTAAATGAACTGGAAGGGTGCACTGAGATATTATCTCTGTGTTTTGAGAATTACAACTGGAGATAAACCAAACCAAAAGTGAGTAGCTCTAGTTTGAAAGGATTTAGATTGTGTATTGTTTGTGTTAAAAATGGCAGAGAAATATTCTGCATTCATAAAATATATGTTTTTGAAAAATCCCAAATGCCATTCACAATAAAAAAAAAAAGTTGAAAATAAGAATACATGCAGGAGAAAATGATGATATAAGAGATAATTTGTTTACCCTTCTGTTCCCTTTTTAATGTACCCTTTCAATTGTTATTTTTTTCCTTGCTGTAAGTTACCAAATGATTCAGTGGCTTAATGGGGCTGCCAAATATGGAGATACTGCAAATCATCTATCAATTTTTGAACCTACTGCTGTTATCTCTACTACCTGTTTATTCTTCTTTGACTGTATTTCATTTATGTAAAAAAAGGTATGAGATTTTCATCTGGTGCTGAAATTAACAACTTGTATAGCCAGAAGAGAGAATGCAATAGTTTTCATTGTAACATTTTCTTAAATATAAGGGATTCTGGAAAGAGTTACTAGTAAACAGGTCAAACAGCATGGAGTGATTGATAAAACTTTCCTGAGGAGACTGAGTAGGTCTGATTTGACCTTAGACCAGTTATTCCATCCTTAAAGAAGCATCTCTTTGTAATCATTAAAAAAAAAGGAAAGAAAAATACTCTAGAAAAAGCTTATTTCATGATTCTGTCTGAAATGATTGATTTTCTCAAAGTCCTATTTCTTTGCTCCGAATGTGATTCAACCTTTCATTTCATTAAATAACATCTTCACAACTGAGAAATTTCACTTACCCTGTGTCATCACTATTCTGTCATTCAGTCTTCTTTTTTTTTTTTTTTTTTTCACAATAGTATGTGAGAGGATGCCCAAGCCTCCAACCTCTTCTTAGTACAAAGGGTTTGCAAATGTCTCATAATCTACATGATAAGGCGAAGCCTGTCGCTCGTCTGTCTCTCTTATGGTCATTAATACCTCCCTCCCCTCTGTCTTGCTTTCCTTTCCTTCTGTCTCCTTCCTCTTTGCCCTGAGCTCCTTCAAATAGTGTCTGTAACGATCTCACTTGGATGAGGGCCAAAAGAAGACTAAACTTCTGTCACAAGACTTGGCGCATTTCACTGACTGAAGTGTTCTTGGTGGTCATATCTGGTATATCACAGCTGCTTTCAGTGTATTTCACTATTGAGCTCTCTGTGCATTTCTAAATTCACAAACTAGCTACAAATTTAAATACATGATTAAATTAAATATACTACTAAATACATGAATACACGATTACTTTAGGTTTTACTATTCTGTCCAGTTCTGTCAAAAATTCCATTTGCTCTCAAACAACTCTAGTGGCAAAATGTTGTAGTGAATGATATGAGCTTTCTTTAATCATCCAGTTCTGCCTCCATCTTCACATTGTAGTGGCTGGAGCCTGCAGGTTGGTGTATAGGATGTCCTGCTTATATTCCTGTAAGCTAACTGTCATTTCTACTGTCTGACATGTTCCATCTTCAATTTTCCTGCTAATGATGATATTTTGACTTCCTCATGTGCCAGCTGTATAGAGATGAAGGAGAGCATTAGAGACGAAAGAATGGTGTTCAAAGACTATATTCTGCAGATGTGGTGTAGCACACTGCCTAGGCTGTCATGGCTTATCCTATGGCAATGCATGTTTGGCTTCTGCTGCACCCCTGTAACCTTCTGAATGCACTCTTCTGACTTATCACACCTATTCCAACCATCACTTGAATGTTTTTCCAGATGCCTTTTTCCCCATCCTTGTCAAAGCTTCACAAGCAATGGTCTAACTGGCTCATTTATTTTGCCTTTTCTAACAGCCTCCCTTCAGTGTTTTTCTTTTCTCCTGAGCTGTGTCACTGAATGAGTGTAACCATTTTGTGACTCTGTTTACCAAAGACTGACTATGAAAATGAATCATACTGTATTTTTGAAAATGGGCCAAGATATAATCTTGTTACACAAATTTATTCAAGCATTCCTTTTTTTCTACTAATAACAATAAACTGCAGCTTATGTAAACAAAAACAATCTTTTTTTTAATCAGCTTCATGGAAATTCATCTTTAAAATGTATTAAATATGCTAGAGCTATATGTCATTTATGATCATAGTATTAAAAAAAATAATTGAGTTTGTGGAACACTAGCTTCCTTTTTTTTTTTTTTTTTTTTTTTTTCCACCTGTGAGAAATGTCAGCATTTTCAGTGGATTTTTTAGTGGCTTTTAAAAATCTCTGGTAAGGGAAATAAACAAAATCTTTGTCAATTCATAGCATAATAATACGAAATTCAGCTTAACTGAATGACTATTTTGGAATGCATGAATTCAATTGAATGCTATCTTTACACGGAGTTTGGTGTAATTATTTAATTAATGGAAATGAAGTATTGCAGCACTGAAGGGTTTGAATAAGTGTTGAAGGACACTGTGGATAAGGCCCATGCTTGGCTGCAGCTCAGGGTAATTCACGTATTCGAATAATGAAATGGTGAATTTTCTTTGCTTGTCTCTCTCTTCCTTCTTTCAGCTTTGCATCATGATAGAACCAAAGAAATCTGTCTTCTGCCAGACAGCAAGAAGTAGGTTGCTGGGGCAACATGTTGACTGCAAAAAAAAACCCTTAAAATAAAGGTGGCTCATTTCCAAGTCACAATTTTTTTGTTTTTTTGTTCCCCCTTCTTCCTCTGTCTTAATCAAAAAGACACACACTGGTAAGAAAGCCTTGCTGGAGGTTTTATAATCAATAAAGCTATTGTTTGTAGAAGGATTATAAATCAGAAATTAATATTAAGCAGGTGAGAAATGCACACTTGTATTTCTTAATTTAAAAATATGAAAACCCATAGTGGAAGTACACAAAACTTTTAGGAATGTTTTAAAGAAACTCTTTAGAAAGTATCTGCTTAACTAAGAATTCGTTGCTAGGATTTACAGAGATTGTCACAAAGTTGTTCCAAAATCTGCTTCACTGAAATGGTAACTGGATGAAAAACATGTACTAAATGTTAAAAGAGTTGCAAAGGAGCACACTTCCCATTGAGTCAAGTGGAGCATGTGTAGTTAAATTTAAGTTCAGTCCATCTGAAATGCTAATTGTTCATCATGAACATAATAATGTTTCAAATAGAAAGATGAAGAAAACCACCAATTTTAAGCAACAAAGGTGTGACTCAGAAAAAAAAATGTTAAAAACAATTGCTTACAATCTGTCATCTTTTATGGATAAGAAAGACAAAGGCTATTAACAATAATGATTTAAAGAATGCTTGCCAAAAATAAACCCCACTGTGTTGAGGAATTGAATAGTTTTCAGTTTTTAATACTAAACAAAATCTATAGGAGACACCAGGAATATATTTCAGAGATATGTCTTTATTGAATTATAACACAACACAATCTGCCTGACTTTATTTGGTTTAATAATTGAGTCAAAGGCTCAATTGCAGGATGCAGCCTCTTTAATTTAGATGCCCTTTCATTCAGTGTTGGAAAATAAAAGGAAATGTTAGAATACATCCACTTGGGGACAGATTGCTAAGTGTTCATTTAAAAATGGACACTATGTGGAAAAGAGCATGTGTTGCATGCCTTTTTTATATATAATGCAAAATATAATTTTTAGAGCCAGGAGTGATGGAATCTAGGCTGTGCTCAGATTAAAGAGAATTAAACTCTCAGAAAAGAGTGAGGCAAAGGTCCTGGCTTTGGTGTCATACGTACCCCGATGGGAAGCATGGCTAAGAAGAGCCAGAGAAGGCTCTGGCATGAACTTGGCCTTCTTCCTTTTTGGAGGCACAGCTCACCTGACCTGAGCATAAGGAAAGCTGCACCACTGCATTTCTGTAAAGAGGAACAACCTGGACCAAGCAGAGGAGATTATTTGTATAATGAAAGAGAATATATTGATTATAAAATTCTACCAGATTCTATGATTCTCTCATTTACACTCATCCTAAGTCCCACCTTCCTTAGAAGCTTTGCAGCTTAGAGAACTCATGCCTTGGGAAAGGATGACGGGGATAGGCCAGCTGGGATCTCTATTTCTAGGATCTCTAATACTGGAATCTCTAATTCTGGTGCAAAGTATACAAGGCTTTAATATGCACAGGTGGATGATGAGGAATTGGGAAGAACTGGACACATAACAAAGGAGTCCAGATGAAATGCACATTGGGCTCTTGCTTGGGTGGTATGAGGGTCCTATCCAGAACCAACTAACTTGTGAAAATGCTTTGTTTATGATGACTCAGCAAATTTATTTGGGAAAATACTCATTAGAAATTCTAACATTTGTAGTCCCAAATCTGCGTGGAAGAGACTCACTCTTCAAGTGGATTGGAAATATAAGTCTGATGGTCAGTTTCTTGACCGGTTTAGTCCAGTGGTTTTATTGTATGAGATATGAAAGCGTTTACTGAGTCATTTCTAAAACAGAGTAATTAAAATAAATATACATGAAAATACTGCTTGAACCTGACTGTGAGAGTGACTCTGAGAAGTTCAGTTCAGACTGGTATAGATATGACATCAGAAAAAAATGGAATGTCCAATGCTCATAAACTTAACCAGGCATGTTATGAACCAGGACACACTGGAAGTGTATGTACACCTCTGGTGTCAGATCCACGCTGTAGAAAATTAGCACAGTTTTGAGAATTCAAATTAATGCTGACTCAGGCAGATAATAATGAATAAATACAGCCATGATACTTTAAAGATCAGGCTGTCTCATGCAGAGCCAGCATAGTTACCTCTGCAGTATGTCTTTCCTTAATTTCCACTTCTGCTGTTAGTCTATTTGGAGTCAGGATTGGTGTCTCTGCAACTATGATACAGACATGATCTAAATCTGCAGAACATAAAGAAATACTGTGAACAGCTTAGGAAGCACACCAGACTTCCCAGTTCGCTTGCCCATGTTTTAAACACAAACATTTTTTTCCTGCTAACTTGATTATAACAAGGAGCACGTTTTGCATTATGACCTTACTGTCCTTGGATCTTTGCCATAAGACCATGATGGCTTAAAACTAGCCACATTGTTGATGTTAACTACTTTAAAGCAGAACACAATAATTAGCACCAATCAAGAAGAGTAACTTTTCTAACATAAATTATTTTTGTGGAGATTTTATTTGTATGACCGGCTTTTCATTTTGGGGTGAAGACAGAAATGTATTTTTTTTTCCTAAGTGTCTATCTGCTTAATTCACTGTTGCTATTCCCCTAGAAAGAATAGTTGTTGTGTGATGTGTAGGTAAAAGTTGTGGTACAATATTTGAAGAACTTGAGAACTACTCCTAGGAACATAATTTGCAGATGGAATCCTTAGGGATGCCACAAGCCTGGGCTACTGCTGTGCTGCTTTCTGTATGGCTTTGGAAGAGGGAAGACTGGAACTACAGAAAGAAAGCACTTGTCTGATTTTGAAGAAACTGCCCGTTAGTGCAGGACCTCCCTTGCATGAGAAGAGAAGATCAGTTCTCATACTATCCAGATAGATTCTCAGTTGAGTTACCATGAGATTGATGGATGAGGTAAGTGCTGCTAGGTATAGAGGTATGTGGTGAAGGGGCTAGAGTCCTTCAACACTTGTGTTTTATGAGTTCGTGACAGTATGAAAGAGAATCTCTAATCCTGTTCAGAAAGTCTATCAAGCTACGGCAGAAGCACTTGTTTGGGGGATAAACTGACAATACTGCGAAATATAATTACATAGGCGGGGTGAACTTTCAGGTGATTCTCTCTCAAAATACTATACAAGAGTGAAATCCTTCAGGAGGACTGCCATTCAAGCAAACAGGCCAGTGGAAGTAGTCACCTTAAGCACTGCAGTAAAATTGTACTACTGAGCAGCTCAGAAGCATTTGTTTTTCAGCTGAAAACTCCTGCTTAAACATGCTTCAGATTCAGGAAAGAATTACCAGCACTAAAGTCATCCTAAGCACATTTAGTTACTGGTTCAGGTAGGACTTGCTGCTTTGCTGCTTGCCGGGTGTGCACTCCAGCTAAGCCCCAGTTCAACTTCTGTCTCTGTCCTCTGCGTCACATTAAAAAAAGGGCAAGGGATCTGGTCGAAGCTGTGTCTTAGTGTGTTTTGCTAGTCTGCGAAAAGAGGGCCAAAGCTAGGAATGAAACAAAATAGATAAAAGGGTAGATATTTTCAAGGAGATAATTTGCTAAGCAGGCCTAACCATAAGCATAGTAAGTTAGCTATACACCAGCACAGCCTCTTTCTTCACCAGCCTTCTCTCAGAAAGATGAAACCCTCATGTTTCCCCTGTGCAAAGCAATTTTGCTCCAGTGCTGTCTTATGAGAGAGTAGTATTACTGGCAACAGATAGGGAAGAAGACTGTGGCCTGAAGCAGGGAAGGTTAGCACAAGACGCAAGAGTGGCGAATGGGTCCAGGTGAAAGAAAACAGCAGTGAAGATGAAGATACCACAGCGAGGTCTGTGCTTCTAAGCAGCAGAGTGCTAAATCTAATCCTCAGCTTTGATGCCATGTGCTCAGCTGGCACCGTGGGACCTCTGACCCTCAAGCACACAATGGTCTTGTCTACGCAAAGCCATACTTTTCCCTGGGATACTTCTGGCCTCATGCCAACTGGACACGTGCCCCTCTAACCTTGTCCATATTGCCTTTTGAAGGGTTCTCTTGCATGAACAACCCTCAAAATAGCGTTTGGGTGTTTTGTTGGTGGGAGCTGCCTGGAAGAGTCAGAGGCAATCATGGGGGAGAGAGCAGACAGATCAACAGTGTCATGATCTTGCTGCCTGGGACAAGCAATGCTCCCTGTGTTTTAGCAGTGCAGACATAGCTTTCAGCAGCTGAATGCATAGAGCAGAGGTTCTCTGGTTGATGCAAGTTGGTGTGAACAGAGCAAGGACCTTCTGATATCAGTGTATTGCCCGTCTGTGTTGCAGATACTGTAAGACTTGGAGGAAGGAGATGGATTTCTCACAACAACATGAGAAATTCAGGTACAAATTGCAGTAGAGCATTTAATTCTATTCATTCTTTCATTTATATATATATTCAGCTCAGCTCAGTTCAAAGCAGTTCAATTCTCCAGTACTTTGCTTTTTGACTTTTATACAACTATTTCTTATACAACTATTTCTTCAACATTTTTCTGCCCCAGCACATTTATTTTGGTTAATATATGAGGAAGTGCTTCTTGCATGACTCTTACATGCTTCTTGCATGACAAAATTACTAGTTTAAAACATTTGAGCACACCTTATTTTCCTTTTCTTTTGACAGACTCAAATCTGTACTAAATAAGTAAGGGAGAAACATAAAAAATATCACACTTGTCACAGACAAATATCCTGAATGATAGATACCTCATCAGTTTCTGTAGTTATTCTGAGACCTGGTTGCAGTAAGTACCTAAGGAATTATTTCTATATTGTATCGGGAGTCCTTCCTTGTAAATAAAACTCTCTGTCAGTTGATCTCAACATGTCAAGAGGAGTGTTGATGTCCATTTTAGTTTTTCATCAGTGAGAAGGTGCTTATTTGTTTCTACCTTTTAGAACATGTTATCACAGTGCCATCACAGCATCAGCACTGGATATAGGTAACAGCAGGATTTGGGAGCAATTAAAATTCCAAGTTATACTGTTACATAGTGCCAGGAACAAAACCCAGTAACATAATGCACCCACAATGCGACACTGCAACTGAAAACCAGAAAGCATCAAAAACTCTATTCTGCTTGTTGTAGTTCCAGGATATAGCTCTTACAGCTTTATCTGAACGGTAGTATCACTCTGACTGTTATACTGAAGAATAATTTCCCCTGGGCTAGGCTAGAGAATATGCATCTGAAGACATGGGAACTGCTATAGGTGTCATGTTAGCGAACTATGAAAAGGAAGAAACTTTTCCACAGTTTTTCAGGAAGAAAAATTGAATAAGTGATATAGTATTAAGTGAGTGGGAAGCGTTGATAGAAGCACTCATAAATCACAGAAGATCAGTATCAGTGATGCTTAGTATGCTCAAAGCAAAATAGTGTCAAGCCTGAAATTTTAAGATACAGCTCAGTTTTCTTTCATTACCCTAAACTAATGGATAGACGAGGAATGTGTTATCAGAATAGATTTTTTTATAGTTTTTTGTTAGTTACTTAATTTAGGGAATAATATCTATTTTTTTCAACAGTCTTAAATACTTCTGTTCATTATATTCCTTATTTGTACAAAATCAAATATACTTTATATAAAAGAGATATATTTTATCAAATACTGATGTTTGCAGTTATGTACCAATCTGATGTATTGCTGCTTTCAGAAGACCGAGGAGCAAAAAGTGAAGAAAGTAATTCCTTCATATCCACAAATATCAGTGTATTGCAAAGTCAACGTACAGTTGGTACTTTTAAGGACAACAGTGTAACTCAAGTGCACACAATGGTATTTTAGCTGTATTACCATGATGAACAAAAGTCTTTCTTTTAAAGTATATTGATTTACTTGTCATCAGCCTAGATATCCACATTTTGTTTCCTTTATCAGATGGGTGAATTTAATGCATCTCAGCATTGGCATAACTTGTACTCAAGTATTCTATTTTGTATTTTAGGGCTTGGGCCCACCCTCGCAATCACTACACAATGAAAGGATTATACATTAAAAAGAACTGTATGCAATCAAGAAGAAATTTTAATTAATCATAAATAGAACTGGTTTTGTGGAAATAATTTGACCTGACAGTTCAAGGTTTGATCAGCACATCACAGAGATTAAGAATACTTTTGACTTGAACAGACAGAGTCCCAGAGAGCCACTGCAGTCTGAAATACTTTAGAAAAGCTAGTGTGTACAGATCACACAATGTCATTGTTTCTCTTAATGCTTCCATTCCATTAGGAACTAACGCGGGACTCTCTTAACTTCCGAGAAATCTTCCAATATCACGCTGTCCTGGTCAACACTGAAGCAACAGAGATTACAAGACATCAGACTACAATCTTTTATCCCATGTTCTGTGTGTATAAAACAAGGAGTCAGCTTCCCTTTGAAGTACTAATTGACTGTCTGTATCAATCAGCACCTAATCCCTTTCCTGCATGCATTTAGGTCTCCACAGTAACTGAGCTGCCCTTCTTTGGGGGCTAGGCTGTGAAACACTTACAGTAAATGTGTAGTATGTAAAGGGAGTAATTGATCTCAGTCTTAGAAAACCCCTCCAAAAGCATCTAGTGGTTCTAATTTGTGCTTTTATCTAACAGCGAGGAGATGAATTTGAGGTAAGAGAAAAGAACTGTATAAGAGAGCACATTACACATTTAGCGGTGAAAAAAAGAGGCATCCAACCTTATTTATTTCTTTATTTTTTTACACAGATTATCTAGGAGCAAGGAGGGTACCAGGGATTTACTGATTGTTCTGGGTCCTCACACTTCAGCTTGCAGATGTAATCACAAAGAATTTGCTTGATATTGTTAGGCACAGCTCAATTCACTACCTTGCTCATTACAAGAATTGTTAGTACAAGACCTTAAAGATGCATTTTACCCATTGCTAGGAGCACAAACCACACCCAAGTGAACTTTTAGAGCTGATAGTCAGGAGACTGAAGTGAGTTGCATTTATTTGATTGCAATCTCTGCTCCTCCCATGAAAATGAGATCAAGAGGGAGCCCACTTGGAATGTGAGTTGGTTATATGTAGAAGAGGAATGAAAGGGGCATAGTAAAGGGGTCTTGAAAGACATTTTTTTAGCAAGTACTGCTCTGTGAATTATGAGAGAAAATAATGCCATAGACCAGAGTAAATAGCCAAAAATGCAGGTTCTCAGTTGCAGTTAAAAAAAAAAAAAAAAAAAGCCCAAAAGTAATTAATACAGGACAGTCTTTGATGAGCAGAAAAAAATTAGAAAATGAATCCTGACTTTTCAGGTAATGTGTCTGTTTTATTTAAGAAACTTACTGGAAAAAAATATATTTTAGTAATGTGATGTTTAGTTTTGTATACTACCAAAAATGCAAGTTTTAAAAAAGAATTTTTCTTCAAAAGGAAATAGTAAACTGTTTAATTCCTGACACATAGCATTTATGGCCATTCACTTCCTCCTTAACTTAAAATATTATTCTACACATGTTTTTTCTTTCACTTTTGTAACATTAAATTATTAACCTTACAGTCCCAAAGATTAAACGTAGGGAGATTTTATATTCCGGCAAATTACATTAATATAATTTAAGAGGAATCATGCCTGCTCTGTAACAACTGGGAACTCACAGCATGGATCTCAGAAAGAATATTTTAAATATAGAATGGAATAATCTGAAGAGTTACCTTTGTTAGACCTCGGTTTTATGGAGAAGTAGATGATGTGCCTGACTGATAAAGTTTCCTATCAAGTACAGGTAAAATATGTATTGAATGAAAACTTCCAAAACAACAAGTATTCTGTGTGGCTGTTTTGGGATAACCAGATTGCCATAATGTCGCAGAAGATTAGTTATTAAGAAACATGGCTTTCTGAAAAATCACTCTACCAACCCCTTTTGAAAGTCTCTGACAGTTTTTTTCTGTCAGATAATAATACATTGTAATGAAAATTTTATTGAGTTTTTGAATCAACTTTTTATTAGGCAATTATTTTTAAATGCCCTGGTATGATTTCCGAGCTCATCTCATTTTTGTCTTTATTTAAAGCCCAGATCTTATAGGTGACTGAGTTTTACTTGTCTCTTGGGTGGTCACTTAAAACAGGTTTCTGCATACAGCCAGGATGGCTATATATAGACAGACCATGTATCTGTGTGGTGAGGGGATCAAGACATAGTTGATGGCAGAAAAATAAACAAATCAAGCTAAGTACATAATCCCACTTGTGCTACAGCTGCTTACCCCTTAGCAACCTGTTTTTTTTTTTTTTTTTCCCTATTCCTCTATTGCTCCCTGAGCAGTAACTACCCAGTACTTCTCCCCTAAGAGAAATCAAAGCCTTGAGGCCAGTCACCTTGATTGTTAGGGTTTTGAGGTTATGAATTTGGAGTTCTTGCTTTACAAGGGAAATGAAGCATAGCAAAGAGGGAGAGAGGAAGGATTGACCAGAGTTGTGTTCAGTCAAGAGATTTTTCTGATTCTCCTCCTTCTGCTGTCCATTTAAGAATGACATTGGGTGAATCCTCACCTTTCATAATATCTGCTTGAGTCCCTTAGTTAATTGCTTTTTCCTAGGGGATGGGCAGAGAAAAAGAGGTTCATGTTTAGCTCCAGTTCTGATGTGAATGGAACATATGCTTGTCTAAGTATTTTCTAGGTCAATACTTACATAAAATGGAAAATCATAGCTTTTTAAAGCCAGAAGTGTTCATATTATAAATTACTTCCGTGAATAGTCTTTACTGGTTTTCTTAGGATTAAGGTGTAATTTAACCAATGGTAACTAACAGAAAAGAGTTTCTGACATGGTCACACAAAATTTATATTTTATACCTAGGTATTTTACCTCTTCATACTAAACAAGTCATCAGCCACATTTCATAAATTATTTTAATTTGTACTTCTTTGACTGTTATATGATTTTCCCCTCAATTTGTATTGTAGTTGAAAAAAAGGAAAGTTTACTGCTGTCCAAACTGCACCTCAGCTTGGTTTAGCTGTGAAACAAAATAGCCAAATTCCTTATACTTTGACTTGAAAAATGTAATGAACTTTTCTTTGTTTTTCTACTCTTGCTGTGCCAGAGGACGAAAAGAGAACAAGTTATTTATTAGGCATTATTTTCTTTTCCGCATATTAATGCCTCTTGGTTTGAACTGGAAAGTCACTTCCTACAAAAGTATTAAGAGAGGTACAGAACTATCAATAATCGGTGTTTTATAAAGTATTGCAATAATTTATATATTCTAAGGATGAACCCATAGTTTTTCAAGGAAATATGCCAAATGTTATCCTGTGTAACCCTCCTGTTAAATGCTTTATCAACAAGAGATAATTTAAATCATCTACCAAATTCCAGTTTTTGGTGTCATGATGGGTTACATACTAGAATCTGGCATATTTCACAACAACAGGCTGTGGTTGGGTCCTTGGATACGGAGGCAAGGCATGAGAGGGCCATGAGGATCGCTTATTCAGTGAGAAACCATTCTTGAGCCTGGGATATTCAGAAGGCATTAGAACATTAAGTGATGGGCAGCAAAGGGAGACACACTCTCAGAGACAGGTTTAAGAGAAGGGTCAAAGAACTAGAGTAGGTAGAAGGGAAGACTGAGGTTAGTTCACTCAGGAGAGATGGAAAACATATTCCAGAGACTCTGTAACTCGGTCTTAAGTCTCTCTCTACAGATTTGCTTAACAAGAGTAAAGTGACTAACTGCATTCTTCTTATAAGCCTCCTTCATGGTGGTGCTAAAAGGGAGTGATTCAAGGATCTGGCAAGGCAGCATGTTTAGAAAACAGCCATGTGAAAATCATACACTATGAATGATTAGCCTAGCATTGGACATGTTGTTTTTAGACTGCTGTCAGGGAAATCAGTGAAAAGGACCTAGGAAGTACACTCCTTATCTTACATGCTGCTGTACACACATCTATCACAAAAAAAAAAAAAAAAAAAAATTATATATATATATATTTGCTTTTTAAAAAGCTTTTTTTGAAGGAAACATCTGTCATTACATTGTGTGTAGAGATCAACAGGTTTTGCATTCCTTGTGGTGTTATCATGCACTTTCATCAGCTAACCAGCTAATTTACACCACCAAAACCTTCCTCTTACAGATAGAAGGAAGGAGTTGATGCAACCTGAAACCCTATCTTACTCATTACCCGTCGGAGTCACTTCTCTGTAGTAGTGAATGCAGGGAATATAAAGGCATTTTAATGAGCCCTTCCCTGCAGCTGGAGAACCTCATTCTGTTTGATGAATTCTTGGTAAACAGGCATTTGCCAAAATATAAACATTTTTTTTTAAAATGAATATTTATTCTGTTCATTCTACATTTATTTGCAAAGAGGAAAAGTCTGTATAAATACTTGATTAAGACCTAGAGTGTGCATTACCCAAGAGGGATTGTAGCTTATTCCTGATCACCGCAGGAAGAAAACATTCTGAGCTGATGATAGTCAAAGGAAACACAAAATCACAAGCTCCTTTTGGTATATTTGAGGTGGGAAGGTGCGCTGTTGCACATTTGGAGCTTTAATTTCTCCTTCTGCCTTTTTATGGAGCTTAGGACATACATAATGACACTGCAGCAGTCAGAATCATCTGTAAAGCTGAAGAGCTTGTGTTTACTCATAGCTGGCCTTGGGGCTGGTATACAAAGTGGGAGAAAGAAGAAAAGAGAAGCTTTCCTTGCATATCACTCAGGACCCTCAGTTGCTACTCCTGCTCTCCTTGGATCTGAAAATAAGGGAGGCTTAATGTCCTCATTCAGCAAAACATTTATCATCACTTCAACTACATGAGCTCTCTCACATAGGCTTTTCCATGTCTTTGCAATGTTCACCAGTTTAAATATTATTATATATTATTAAGATTACTTTTCTTTACAAAATCACAGAATCATAGAATGGTTGAAGTTGGAAGGGACCTCTAGAGATCATCTAGTCCAAGCCCCCTGCTCCAGCGGGGACACATAGAGTACATTGCACAGGGTCACATCCAGACAAGTTTTAAATATCTCCAGAGAAGGAGACTCCACAACCTCTCTGGGCAGCCTCTTCCAGGGCTCTGTCACCCTCACAGGAAAGAAGTTCTTCCTCACACGAAAGTGGAACTTCCTGTGTTTCAATTTGCACCCTTTACCCCTTGTCCTTTTACTGGCCCCCATCGAGAAGAGTTTGGTCCCATCCTCCCTAAATTCTCCCCTCAGGTACTTATACATATTGATCAGATCTCCTCTCAATCTTCTCTAGGCTAAACAGGCCCTGCTCGCTTAGTCTTGTCTCATACGATAGATGCTCCAGTCCCTTAAACATCTATGTAGCTCTACACTGGACATGTAGAGGCTCTAGAAGTTCCATGACCTTTTACATTGCCTTTAAATAAGGCAAAGACAGATTTTTTGTCTGGCGTCTCTTCAACGGAGGGAGTTCCTAGCAGTGTATGGTCTTGGAAAGTCCATAAAGGCGAAGACATGACTGTTAGAGCATACTCTCTGCGAAACTCTGACCTGCTCCTCTAAGCCTCAACTTTTCCTTTGCTCAGTTCAACCAAACCACGTCAAAATAAAGATTTCTGTCTTAAGTTTAAAAGAAGCAGTGTGTTTTTTTCATGATTGCAAATCATTAAATACTGTATTTGACCCAAAATATGTGCTTGGTTATTTCCAGATGATATCAGTGGGTCAAGGACAGTATTGATACCAGTATATCTCAGCTGGTCCTGCTTAAATCAGGTAGGTAGTGATTTTGAACCATTCTATCTTCTTTCTGAGGGTAGAATTAAATGAAAAGATGTATGTGGAAGGTCACTGCACAATCTGAGAGGACAAAATGTGAGAACAAAATCAGGCTTCTCCCTGATACACCCCCCCACATGCATGCCCAATCCATTAACAGTACTGAAAACTTATCAATACAAACTAAATCCATTTTCTTTCCCTCCTTCATGTATCTATTCATTGAACTTTCTAGGAAGAAATGTAAGATTTAAAAATAATAGGGCAATTTTTTTTTTTTTTTCAGAAGGAGTAACTTGTATTTGGTTTAATTTCTTCCTGTTGCTCTTTTGGCTTTGAATCCCAGGCTGATGATAATTTGCAATCATCTGTGTCACAGGTCAGCAGGAAGAATAACAGCATGAAGAACCTGTGCAGCTCTGTATGGCTCATGCTTGATTCCTTTTGCTGAAAAGTCTCCATTACCCCCTTGAAAGAGTCCAAGAATGCTATGAAATACCAGATGTAGAGTTTTTCAGAAATTATTTCCAAATTGAGATGAAACAAATAGTTCCGATAAGGTTAAAGTACCTCAGAAGAGTGGAATTTTCCAGAAATCAAAATAGTTAAAATAAATTATTCTTTTATACAGGTCTGAAATTTGTGGAAGAAACAATTCAGAACACATCTTTCTTGCCTTATTACTGTATATTTTGTTAAATAAATGGGGGGTCGAGGACGGACTAAGAACAGCATTTTTGCGTTGATCCTTTTTTTTCATATTTAACATATTTAACTTGATTGACTTTTTTTTTTTTTTTTTTTTTTAATGTTCATTATTCAGAGTCTTTCAAGAGATGCTTGCAGGAAAGGACCACTGTTGCATTGTGTAGTTATTGTTTTATAGGTATCTGGAGAATTTTAATATCACTATCTGATTAAGCTACTGTGCCTCTTAAACTGCAATTGACAGAGTAATATCTGAATAATTTCTTTGTTCAGTGTTGCCATCATACTTTATGCTCATTCTTAACTGCTCGCTGGGAAGACAATTAAGGGCATATCAAACTATATGCAAATTCTAAAACAAATAAATGGCATTCAAAAGTCAAAGTCTTCTATTTGCAATTTTTTTTTTTCTGAAAGGCTTTTAAATGCATTTAAATGCCATTTAAATCTTTACTTCAACCTTTAACCATATGATTAAGCTCTATCCAACTCTGTTTTACTCTAGAATCTTAGGAATTATCTCCACCCTTCCCAGAACTATAGAAAAAATATTTCTTTCCCTATAAAGAGGTCAGACTTTTAAACAAAGTTTCAAAAATTGCTAATAAATGCCCACCTGCTAATAGATACACATTTGGAGAAACTAAGCTGAAATGATAGCACTAAATATCTTATTAAAGTAGTTAGAGTCTGCTCTAGCAGCAAAAATAAGTTCTAGCTTTAAGTAGTATGTTTATGTAAGTCAGTCATTGTCATTTGTCCTCAGGACCACGGGTCAAGCCTGTTTCCTCTTTTGCACAGTGGGAGAATGTATAGTGAATGGAAATAGAAATTGCAGACATGGATCTGGACACAGCCAGTCTTGAATAAACACATATCAAAAGATGGGCTTCACTAAGGCAACTTAAGTCTAGATATAAATTAACCTACTGATACAGACTGAGGACATATTATACATATTATTACATATACAGAACATATTATTCAGCCAGATAGACAATGGTGTTTGTAAATCAGCAATTAGTGTTTTATCATTCTAAATAAAATATAATTTACATTATTAATATACAGTTACATTAACCCTTACTGAATTAATGTGGAAAAGATTCATATGTTTAAAACTGTAATATCAAAAACAAGAGACTTTTAGTATATACCAATTTTATCTGATACTATTCTCCCGCCTTGGTCCTCAGGCTGACAGTGCCAGTGATCCTCATGCAAAAAGGTGGGGCATCAGCACCCTGACTTCTTCACCTGGATGATTTCAGTTTTG
Organism: Nothocercus julius; assembly: GCA_013398735.1. Lineage (NCBI taxonomy): Eukaryota > Metazoa > Chordata > Aves > Tinamiformes > Tinamidae > Nothocercus > Nothocercus julius. Next base: position 24,350 of record VZSV01000287.1, read on the forward strand.
GTGGTTGGGACCTCTTCTGCAGTTTTGGGCCTGTTTAGGGCTATTTTTTCTATATATTCTTAGCAGGCTGTTTTTTGTTTACTTGTTTGTTTGTTTTCTTCAAACAGTTCCAGGTAAAATTTGAAAGTTGCACAATAGCCAAACCATCTTCAGCCATCTTCAATTAATATAAATAGCTGTTATTTTTATAAACGCTGATTACCTAGGTCTGTTAGTCCTTTACCACAAATTATATTTACAGAACTATGTTAAAACCGGCTAGACATCAGCCAGTTAAACACTTGTGCAACAGTTATTATAGCTAAAACAAGATAGGATCTATTAATACCCGGACAAAAACAGATTAGTTTTGGGACCCTGAACTGTTAGGTCAATACAAAGCCTATAGCCTTTTACCAGTAATGGCAAATATACAATTTTTACTGGCTTAGTGTGAGTGGGGCATGAGCGCATTTCTAGAAGTAAAGAAAAGTCTGTTGCAGTCATGAAGGTCAGAGTCTTCCAGAAGAGCTACTGCTCTGAGAATAGCCTTGTCTATAGGCCATGCAGCTTGCAGAAACACACTAATGAAGATAAAGATGCTAATGAGCTTACAGGTTTCAAAAACAGGCAAGAGATTTACTCTACATATTTTCATCGAGAAAAAGTATAATAGAGAAGCTTTGGAAGGAAATAGTTCTTTTTTAGCCTCTAGGGAAAATCAAATTAAGAAGTCATGTCGGCATTTCAGTCTGAACAAAAACAGAGACAAGAAATAGATTAATGAGTTATGATAGGGGCTATTATTTAATTTGTTCCTCTGGGTGAGATTACTTGAAGATAGAGATGAGCCCTTTAAAACTAGCATGAAAAAAATTGAAAGGAGATGCTGAAGGCATAACTAGAACGGTAAAAGAAGAATGAAGAATAGATTAATGAATGAAAGACTACAAAAAGCAGCAAGTGAAAATATAGCTATTTTCATATCATCAAGTCAAATAGATGACTATGAACTATTTATTGATTTTGTTCTTTGTCTCAAACAGAGCATGATAAATCTTTGGTACTGAGGATTCAATTTATACTTAGAGACCTTTTGAGTATTAAGCATGTGATCCTACAGTTCTCCTTAACTATAAGGGTAGAAACTAATAGTTAGAATAGTTTTGAATTTTTTAGCAGAACTTTTGTCCTCCAAAGTCATTGATTTGTCAAAACCTTTCTTGTGGTGACATGTTTTCATGAAGTTGCTTTTGTAGGGCTTTCAGTAATAGGAGTCTCATACTGAAGATGAAGAAGCCAGTCTTATGCCATAGTGGCATTCTAGGCCAGAGCCTGGAGCACTCAAATGCTGCACATGTTGCAGATGTTCCTTTCAATAGTTGATTTGGAACAGAGACATTAAATATGAAACTTTGACACCCTGGAAGACTTCCCACAAAACTAGAGAACTGGCCTTCCAAGGGTGGGTGTCACTGCTTTTGTTTGGAAATACAGAAACAGATTTTTAAGCCTGTCCCACAGGCAAAAGTCTACAATTTGCTTTACCTGATCATTCTTTTCATTTGGCATGACATATTGACATTTAAACATCTTACAACATATTCCCCACCAGATCAATGATTTATATCATAAGCATGAGAAGACTTAATGCTAAACGTCTTTTAACACTTAATTTATTAGCTTCTTCGTATTTAATCCAAGACCATTTGTCATATGGATTCAGTTACTATGCAGTCTTTTAAACCAGTTGAGGATTTGTCCATCAACATCACATTATCTAAAACACTTAAACCAGACAGTACTGTATCAAAAACATTCCCAAAGTTCAAATGTTGATTATATCTGCTACCTGAAGGTTGTTTTTATTTTCACACTACATTTTTGTTAAATGCAACCTCTTAACTTTGCATGCTGTTGATTACTCAATAGTTACCCAAGTGTCATTCTTCTTAATTCTTATAATTTTGACTTTCAAATAATTTCAGAAGAATTTTAATGTTTTGGTTTATTCCTCTTTGCCTTAAAGTGCATAAGATTCATATTATGTTTATTCAACAATTTGCTCTTTTTATCTTGGGTAAAATTAGAGGGCTGTATTTATTCACACTGAAGTGTATCTTTATCATGGTGCAGCCTCATTGTCTTTAATTCATTTTATTAATGATAACTTCTAAACCTTCATTGGTGACATTGACCAACAATTACTTTTCATGAGGTAAGACAGGCATCTGAACACAAAGTATAAGAAGTCGTGACTTGGACGTAGAAGTTCACATAAATTTCACTACAGCTGTTTGGTTTCTGCAGGTTTTTTCACTGAACATTTTTTTTTTTCCCCGTTGAACAACCCCCAACCCCCTACACCTTTAAGTAACATAACAGCAAATCTTGTAGAAGATGTAGATGTTTTTGGCCAAAAATAATCCTTTGCTTCAAGCGTGTCTTGCATTAAGAAAAGGAGCCTCTTAGTGAATTTTTATAGAATTCTTTTTCTTTTAATTCACTGTGATAATTAGATTTTTTGCTATTCTGTATTCCTGTATTATGATTTAATTATATTATTATAGGTTTTCCTCCATCCCACTAAAAGTGTAAAACAAAAGAAAAAAAAAAGAAAAAGAAAAAATATGCCTAATACAAATTGTTCTACAGAGATAAGTTTAGGCCCTGCTTTTGTTTTTTGCAGTAGAAATAATCTCTTTGAAATATAATAAATCACTTCCTTCACCTGCATGTCTCTGTGCATGGCTATTTGTGCTCACTCTCTTCACACTCTTTCTTTCACTTAAGAAACAGATGTTACTTGCTCCAACAGGAAGGGAAAAGGTGCTAGCAGGCTCTCTGAGACCAGCTGGTTATGTAGCATGTATTATATTCCTACACCATTTTTTTCTCCTCAAGACTGACTTATTGCTTTCCACTTCTCCACATAGAAAATTTCCTGTAGCCAGAGAAAATTTAACCCTGTCATAAAATGTCCACTTAAAGGATCAGATCACCCAACTTTAGCCCCCTCCTAGTCTCTCAGTGTTTCTCACCAAAGGTATGATCCATTTTAAAATGCAGTCATTCAAGATAACGATAATGATAATTTGGGCATTAATAGGATTTAGGGATGCTAAATGCATACTTAGACTTCTATAGCTTATTTAGATTCCCATCATATTAGCAATCTGCAAATCTTCCTCATTGATAGTCATACAAGAGCATGTCTGAAATTAGTAACCTGCAATATATGTCAGCATACTGCTAAAAGAATTGTTTCTTAAAGCAATTTCCCCAGAAAGCCAGTGACTGAGTGACAAAGCTGAAAGCTGAATGTTTGCTTCTGGTATTCCAGATGGTCAGGGATGAGGAACAAACCAGGGTTTTCATATCCTTTTGCATGTTGATAGGAAAATTGTGAAAGCAGATTCATATTTTGTGAAAATGAGTTCATGTAAAAATAAAATGAGTTAGAAATAAAATCAGTAAACAAAGATTTCTCTTCTATTTGTGTGCAAAGGAGAGATTTTCCCATGTAATCAACTGACTCAAGAACAAAAGGAAAATGAAAGACTTTAGCAAAGTTTCACTGAGTAGCTCTGTCAATGCCACCCTAGAGCTTAACTTACATGTCTTTGCTATCACAAGACAGTTTTCTTACATATTGATAGCAAAAGACTGACAATGCTGATGAGTAGTGCCAAATCCTGTGTTGTTTCTGCTGTTTGGTCAAAAATAGATGAAATTACCCCAAACTGCTCCCCTGGGCCCCCAAGCTAGTATTTGACCAGACTGTGGAAGTGAAAGCCTAGTGTGCTAACCAGCCCTTAGCTGTGACCTCATCAAAGCACAAAGCATCATTTTAAAGGTAAATTAGAGTTATAAGATCAGTTAAGCTCTTTATGAGTGAGAAGAAAAACTAAAAATAAGACATTAAATAAATATATGCACAGATTGTTTTGGTGTTTTATTACATACTGTTAACCCAGGCCTTTTCAAATCTTATGTCTTTAAAATATTAAAGCGACCAAAAGAAAAGCTGAAGTCTTTGTGAGTAGAAGGTGCATTCCCAGTATAAAAACAAAGGTGATATTTCAGCTGAAAAAAGGAACTCACAAAAAATAATGACATGGAATTGCACTATCATTATGAGATGAGAAAAAAATGTTCTGGTAATTTTCATACTAATCACTGAGTAAAATTTGCTATAATTTCCCTGTAGGCTGAATAATCAGAGAAAAAGTAGAAGCAGGGAGGCACTTGGAAGGCATTTCCAGTCATTAAAGAAGCAGCTGGACTGATAGTTTAAATTTATACAAAAACTGCAAAGTTTTCAGATTCATCTTTTGTTCTTGGCCTATTCCTCTTTCACAAATGCAGGCAGTACATAGTTCTGTTCTGCAGTGTAGATTATTTTCTGCAGTCTGAGGTGAGAAAATGAATACGGTTTACACTTGAATACAATATAGTTTATTATACAGAAAAAAATGAATACAATACATTTTTTTTTAACCATCTCATAGTTGAGGGGTGGGATTCAGCTGCCAACTATGACACATCACAATATCTATACGTAGGTATATGCAGTGTAGATGTCTACATTTCACCTAGAGGGTCTAAATTTACGTGGGACTTATGTTAATATTTAGATGATATCCAGTCTTAATTCTGTAACTGTAGGCATCAAGGCAGTGATTCATGTATCTACTCACAGCTGTCAAATATCTCTCATGCCTAGGTATCCTTCCTGACCTTCATTTGCTGCTCCAAAAAGGTGCTGTTTCTCATAGCTCTAAGATACCTTAGATATCCAAGGCATCTCACTGACGCTACGTACTGATGTGGGGGCATATGAATCAAGCTCCTTGTGTTAAGTGAGATGAATTCCTATCCAAAGTATGCAGAGTGCTTTAACAGTCAAAAAGAATATGATCTGAGTTGACTCTGCTTGGAGTAAGGAGGATGGGCCTGGGCCATCTAACTTCACTTATTCTGTGATCCTAGGCTGTATAAAATCTAGTGTCTGGAAGGGTGTTCTTTAAATCTATTTGAAAATTGTTGAAAGCAAAATTTTGCTGTCTTCAAAATGTACCTAGTTTACTCCCATGAAGTAAAAATATTCTGCTTGATTTCTCAGACATATGTCAGTTGAGGAATTTCAGCTTATATGTCCTGGTTTCTTCCATGGATTAGAAAGAAAAAAATCATTAAATGGCGACTTCGTAAACCTGGTGAAAACTAGAATCCTGTTCAGATACTGTCCATCTATTACCTCTTATTATATTTGCCTTTGAAAGAAAATGAAGAAGTTAATCCAGTTAACCATAAACAAAAATTGTGTTTCCAAATTTGGGATTGCAAAAGAGAGTTTTATCTATTTCATTCATCTACCTTCCTATTAGTTAGGTATTATTGGTCTACAACACCATAAAATTAGTTTTTTCCCAGCAGGCTTTGCATTTTTGGCAGAATATTATTGGAAACCTGAGGAGTAATGAGGAAAGGAAGTAAAATACTTCTGAAAGAGTGGCAGGTGGAAAGAAAAAGAGAATCATTTGGAAGGTAGACGAAAAGTTTCTCTAATCAGTTCCACTTGGTGTTAAAACAGATGTGAAGCACATGGCTTAAAGGACTGGGATTTTGCCAAGGTGAAGGAAAAAGAAAAAGAAAAAAAAAAAAAAAAAAAAAAAAGGAAAGAAAGAAGAATCAAAACATAAGTAACTGTAAAAATATGAATAAATGATTCTGAGAGCGTTAGGGAGTGTGTTGGACTGGAGACTTTGTCTGCAATTTTTGCCAATATTATTAGGCTAGACCTAGCTAAGGGAGGCCATAGTTTGAAAAACAGTAATTATAACAGTATGTTTGCAAGGGACAATGAACTCTTCCAAAAATCAGATGAATAGTCACTTTCTTTTGTGCTCAAAACATAGCTACATTTTTATAGCGTGTCATTTACCCCCAAATGCCTGAAAATAATCTGAACACACTGTCCATCTGGATCTTTGATGATGAGGTTGTTTGTAGAACCATGGGTACATTAACTCTTGCACGCCCTGATACACCTTTTAACCATGTTAATGCCATCATGTTAGGTGCTCTACCTTAGCGTAGGACTGGGCACTACAGCTGGACTTCTAGGAATAGCATCACAAAAGTCCAGGTGTATCAGGGCGTGCAAGAGTTAATGTACCCATGGTTCTACAAACAACAAAAAGGCAAAAGTATTTTCTGGTATGAACAAGATGAGTGGAATCTTTGGCATATTTGACTCCCTGACTAGCTGAAACTTTGGTGTTATGTTCTGCCTGGTGATTCTATAGCCCCTTCAGAACCTAAACAACATGTAATTACGGAATATTCTATTTCCCTTTCTTTAATGTTTCTGTAAAAAGGGAAAACAAAGTCTGTTACAAAGTTGCTCAGTTAAGGCACAAAGTATCTTTTCTGTCCCTGCTTGAGCAGGAGGGTTGGACGAGATGATCTCTAGTGGTCCCTTCCAACCTCAACCATTCTGTGATGCTGTGATGCTGTGATGTTGTGTTATCTCTTCTGTGTTAAAAATATACTTTCCATACTAAGTTCTTTGTGAGCATTCCCTATCTTTCAGTTTTGGATGAAGGACAGGTTGGTTAAAGTCACCAAAAAATCGATTTTCCATTCACAATAAGAAATTCTTAATTACCTAAAATACACTGAATAAAAAATAAAAAGGGATGAAACCTTTTAACTGCATGACATCTCCAATAATAAAGACTATGGAAGAGGAATTGTGTGTTCTTTGGAATATGTCATAAAAGTATCAGATAAGTGCAAATAATAAGTATGAATAATGGTAAGCAAACTGCTTCAGCTCTATGGAGTATGTAAGAATGAACTACCTTTTATTTACAGCTAAAAAGCAATATCAGGTTCTAGAATGTTACTAGTTTTGGTAGGAAGAATACTGAGCTTTGAGTGAAATGATAATCAGTTTGTAGCAGACAAATTGTCCCCTATAATTTACTAAATACTATTTTGAATACTTTCAGCAGAACTTACAAAGGGAACAAACAACTTTCGCATTCTTCAGTGATCAATGCACTACATTCATAGGAAGTAAACTAGAGCAGAAAGGAGTTGATGCGTGAAAGTAGAAATTATGTCTGACTCATGCTGTTGGACAAAACTGACCAAAGCAAATGCAGACTCTTCATGATTTTTCAATTTTTTTTATCACACTGTTTTGCCACTTTTGGAACCTGCCAGTTCTAGCCTGAACACAGAATTTTATTTACATGAGAACTTGCCTTTGATGTGTCAATATTCCCTTTATGTTAATAAAGGAGAAGTTTTAAGAAAGTACATGCAGTCTGTGATGGCTGATCTTACAACATTCAAAAATTGGGCTGTTGTTTCTAAGACCTTGAAATACGGAATTGTCCCTATATGTCCCATAAAAGCAATAGAAAGAATCACTCATAAAGCTGGGATTTATGTCAGCCAGGCTGTCGAGTGAAGAGAGGTCATACAGCAGGAAGTACTAAATAAAGTATGTATAAACTTTATCTTTACCTAGACTCAGATGCTTATTTCTAAACTACAAAAGCTGGGTTTCAGAGCCTTCGAAGCCTAAACATTTTTTTTTTTTTAACTTTTTTTTTTAATATTTTGTAATATTTATGCAATGACTAAGCAGTATGGTTACTGAGAGAGTGCTAGATGTTAACATAACAGAAATAAAATTAAATCTGTGTTTTATTCCTTTCAGGAAAGAAGAGTCTTCACAGAGTTCCACAGTTAATTTTTGTGATATCGGCACAAAAAAAAAAAAAAAAAAAAAAAAAAAAAAAAAATTGGCTCCCCCTTTGCAATGTCCAAAACTTAATTCTTACTCATGTTCTTAATTACATCATTTAAAATTCCGTCTTCTTCAAGTACTTTTGAATAAGAAAAAACACAGGAAAGGGTAACTGAAATGAGTTATTTCTGTACTACAGAAATAGGAAAAGTAAGAGGAACCCACCGAACACTCAGAAGGAAGGATAAAACCAGAATAAAACCAGAGAAGTCTGTCTCATGAGAAATATAAAAAAAGAGCAAATAGCAAATAAAAAATAATAAACTGTAAATATTTATTAAGCAGTAAATATAATTGTTGACAGATATTTCTTAACATTTGTATTCTCAAGCCTAGCAAAGCGATTTTGAGTTTTTTTTAATATCAGACTCAAAAGTTATGCTATTAATTTCATAACTGACTACAGCTGAAGTTCATTCTCACCTTTTAAATTCTAAAATTTAACTCTTTTTCCAAGTTAAAGCAGTCATGCGCTAATAATTGTTTCAAATTAATACGAAACCATGAGAAGCATGAAGACTAACAGCACAAAATATTTGAGAGTTGACTTAGTATAAGCATTTAAATGGCCAATACAAACTATAATTGCGTCTCCTCTCAGTGGAACAAGAACTCTAACTTAATTCTCTTTTGGTCACTTGTAAAAGTTTCTGATTTCCTGCAGTTAAAAGGTGTGTCTGATCTATTTATACCAAAGATCTTACAAGTGTTGCTAAATTTGCAGCTGTCTTGTAAGCCAGGCATTATCCCAGTTAGTTGGCTGTGTTAATCCGCAAAGCTCAGTTAGCCTTGATGAAGAGTGCCAAGCTTTTGCATGATAATGATCTAGCTCTCTTTAGCAGGACTATATCATAAAATTGCTGAACAGCTTTCGCCCAGATTCATAACAGCTGGCAGTAATGAAAATTGTGTAGACAAACTAAAGCTTAGCTGTCCTGTGGAAAATATTATGAAGTAAAAATTGCAAGACATGAGATAAAATAACCTCTGAGTTTGTGGCTTCATATGGTTGGTTGACTCACAAGGATCAAAGGTAGGAAATAAGAAATCATTTCCATTAGAGGAGAACACTACTCTACTCGCCTGAAAGCATGGGGTCAAATAAGACCTTGATTTTTATCAAGGCAACAATGAAACAAGTGAAGTAATTGTTTTTCTATGATAAAGAACATCATTGTGGAGAATGAATTGAATTTGGAATTTATTTCATTTTCCTTTGCCTTTAACTATAGGAAGCACATTTCTATGCTGCGGAGATTAAAAACATTCTAACCAAAAGCAGCTGAAAACCAGTTGCAAATCACATCTTTCATAACCTCACTAATTCAGCCTGAAGTCCTGGTGACTTCTTTGTGAAGTATTTGTCATTAAACTAAATGACAATTTGACTCAACAAAACAGAAAGATTTAGTGTTTTTGCAAAACTGATGAGTGTACTGTAACATTTGCTACATCTCTAGCTTGTAATAGGACATCTTGTCATGAGGTTAGGTTCTCACGATCACATCCAACCTGTATTCTGCGGTACAATTCATTTTTCTACATCATGATGAATTAACTACAAGGTCTTTTTTTCTTTTCAAGAGATCTGATGGCTTGGGGCTGTGGTTTTAGGATGAGGACCATTTTATTTCTGTAACACAATGAAACTGTCTATAAGGGAGATGAGCTATAAAGTACAAAGTATTTTCCCAGTGACTATCCCAACATCTGGGAAGACTTTCCATAGGAACAAAAAGGCTATGGTAGTTATCACTGCAGTCTTTGACATGCTTTATCTAATGAAAGCAGTTATTCTTCAGAGTACACTAAGAAAAGCAAAGAAAGGAAAGAAAAACTATGGAAAGAAAGAAAGAAACACACTTTGGAGATGAAAGCATTGCAAGAACCACTATAAAAAATACCTCAGTGATTTTTGCAATGATGGGTGACTTCGAGATCACATATGGAATCATCAGGACAAGAAAATCAGGCTTATTTGGGAAAGATTTGTCATGAGATTTCTAAATTGTTTGAGACTGGAATAATTCTTCAGCTATGGAGGTTGACTATGGGGCCTGTTCCCTTACGATCTCACTGGGTTCAATTAGAGTGTTTTTAACAAATCTCACCAACTTTTTTTTTTTTATTTCAAAAACATAATGAATTAAAAAAAATTACTTGTGTTTTGGTTACTTCACAGTTTAAAACATATTTTGAAATTATGTCTACAGTTTTGTAATTTTTTAGCAGTTGACAGTTTGACAAATATAACAGCGTTTGTATCCTTGACAATATAGATGCCTTGGTATAAAATGAGATTAGATGTTTCAAGCTGTAAGTTAATTGGAATTCAATCCTTGGAATGAGGTAACGTGCTCAAATTTGCAAAGAATTTTTAATCACACTTGTGTGACTCTAAAGAGTCACAACAAGAGCTGAGCTTTCAAAATCTCAGATGATTAAGAACAAAAGTTAAAACAATCTGTCATCTTCTCTATGCCTTTTAAACATATTTTGAGGGGAATTTTGCACTCTTTGTACATATTATTAAGAAAAAATAACTAAATTTGGCTAGTTAGGTGAAGAAAATTAGCATTTTTTCATTAGTATAAAGAATCAGACAATCTATGATTTCAAACAGAAAGCATAACTACTAATTTCCATTTCTTACTGGAGATTCAACTACTCTACTGGATGTAAGAGAACTAGTTGTTTAAAAGTCTTCCCATGACTGACACTTAAAATATATAACTGAATTACATAATAACTGATTCACTGATTCAGTGTTTCTGGATTTCAGACATTCTCATAGAAGCTGTGGAACCAGTTCAGAAGCACACTAATGTGTAAATGAGCTCTTCCACGGGAAAATGAATATATTTTTGAGAGGGGCATTTTTTCAGGAGAATCAGGGGAGGACAGAATGTATTTGTGACTACATCTTACTTTCTACACATCTTAAAAGACTGCATAATGAGATTGAGTAATGAATAGAGTGGGACTTTCTTATATGAGCTATAGTCTTTGAACTCTAGTATATTCAGATTGAAAAAATAAATTCATAGTCTTCACCATTTTAATATCATAGCAATATGAAGTGTACAGGCAGCAGCATATTCGTTGCAAGAAGATGGCCAGGTTTTCTTTATGTAGCAGTTGTGATGGAATAGAAGGACGAAAGAGAGAAGAAGAGGAATGCAAAAAATTGGTGAAGAAAGGGAAGAGAAGTGATGAAGTGAAGACTCAGAGGAAGAACTGAGAGATGACAGAAAATTAGTAAAACATTAGACAGAAAGTTGTAGGCTGTATTCACAAAAAAATTAAAAAGGATAGCTTATAGGTGAGAAGATTGCCTTTGTGGAAGAAAAATGATGTAGCATTTTTCCTCCTTCACTTTCAAAACTCTTTATACTTCCTGAGAAGACACAAGAAATTGCTTACTGCCATAAGGACAGTAATTTGTGACCTCTTTGAATTTCTAGTTGTTCAGTGTTTGAATTGAACCATCTGGCTTTACACAGTGATCTCTCTTAGATCTTTAATGATCTCTCTTAGATACAAGGTGATGCAGTGTAGACCAGTTTGTGAAATCTGCCGTGCAGGCAGAAGGCACTATGCTCTCCAAAGTCATAGAGTACTCACCAGTTTAGTGCTGTTTTGGCCCTAGGATGGTGTCATTACATTATAACTGCATTCACACTGATTTTGATTGTGTTAAAGAAGTCTCTTGTACTTTGGGGAATTGGTCCTCACCGTCCACAGATACCTCATTAACTTTGCAGACATCTATCTGGATTTGGCACAGTCAACACTGAACAGGAATCAGGAAGTCTGCCTGGATTCAAGCTGAGCTGTTTCTGATCTATATTGCCCAGGGAAAGTCACCCATATTGTTAGGGATTTAGGTTATCCAAGTCCTTCAGTAGTTTGGGTAATGGAAAGCTAATTGTACATGCTGAAATATTCACTGGGATACTTTGGGATACACTTTAGAAGGCCAGGTTCGCTGTTTATCGAATGAGGAAAGCAAGAAAGCAAGATGAAACAACAGAGCATTATCTTTTTCTTCCACTACAGGAATTGACTTCAGCATTTTGCTGGCATTATGACCTACATATCTAGAATTATTTTTTTATACTGGCAGCTCATCTCTAGGTATTACTTTTTCCCCACTTCCTTGACTAGTCCTTGATTGCAAGATTTTTTAATTTATATATATATATTTATATATTTCCCTTATATGCTTGCTGTGATTAAGGTCTTTTTTACATCTCATGCCCTTCTTGGATGCTTCATAGCTTGTGAACATTTTCAGTCACTTTGTCTTTAAACCTGCTACTGTATATCCGACCACTCTCCCTCCCTTTTCTTCCATTCCTGATTAGAAGAACACAAAATGGGAAATGGTCCAAAAAAGTGTGTCTGATATATTTTTTAATTTTGGCTCTGCCATTTGACTAGAAGTTGAAGAAGGGAAGTGTTGAAGACATCTGGCAGCAGGAGAGTGAGGAGATACATACTGCTGTCTTACTCTTTTTGTGGTTCCTTCCCAGCTATGCAAACCACTGATTCTGCCATTGTCTTCTCTGGATTCACTCCTCCTGATGTGACTAGATCTTTTGCTTCTCCTTATCTCCTTAGAGCACAGTAAAGGAAGCATAATGCTATTAATTATTCAATCAGGGAATTTAATGGGACTTTTTAATATGATTTTTTATCTTATTGATGCTCATTAATTTAAATCAAAACAATAAACTAGAATAAGCTGAATATGATACTGATTACTTTAAGACAATGATTTTAAGATTCCATAATTCAACTTTCTCTTCTGTGTCTCAGGAACAGACAAATTCCTCCTGCATTACTTGACTGCGCTCATCCACTGAATATGATTTCAACAAATGCACAAAGTAGCATGAATAGTGGGATATTCAGTGCTACAATGTTGAGGACACGGTGCTCTGGTTTTGCTTTCAAATAAATTAGTAAAATATCAAAATCAATGGAGATACACTACCTTACTGTTAGTCTAAACTAATATAATGTTCTGAAACATTCTGTTTTCACTGAAGATCAGACAAGTATTCCTAATGAAATTAAATATGTAATTGTGGAGTGGAAATAGCTTTCATGTTACTGAATTACTGCTAGGAAAAAAAAAAAAAAAAAGCTGTCTAGCTTAACGACATGGTTCAGTTGTCTAAATGTATGTGCATTATGTCATTCAAGACATGACAAAGAGGTAATCTAGACATCCACAAATGGTCAATACATATGAGCTATGAGATAGAGACCTATGTCCTTCCACAACAGCAAATGGAAGCCAGGCAGTATACATGAGGGTTTCTAAAATGACACTAGACAATTTTGTCTGAAGCTGCCCAAAATTAAAATTCTCATTCCCTGTGGGAATCTCATCCTCAGTGAATAATTCTTCCGAGCCATAGAAGATCATGTTTCTCCACACTCATTAGAGAGAAATCTAGAGGATTTACCTTGGTCTAGATGTCCACCTCCGAACAGCTAGTTAGAAAAGTCAATTCTTATCTTACCCTATTTACATAATTTATGGTGGTAAGTATAAGTAAATTCTGAAAAAATGAAGTGATACATTTTGGACTTTTTTTTTTTTAACATTTACAGATGTATTTTGAACCAAAGTATGGCTGAGATTAATATCTCTATATTAATATAGAAAAGAGCAAAATTAAGGCATGACATAATTAAGGTTAAGAGGACAATGGTTAGAAACAGAGTTCAGATTTAAAAAAAAAAAATCTCCCTTTTCTAACAGAATATGAAAAAAAAAAACACATCATGTTTCTGACTACTTGTGTTGAGATCAATCATGGTTTTACCACTGATTTCATTTGAAAGAAAAAAAAGGTTAAGAAAAAAACTTAAATACCTGTAGGTCTTGCAGTTCACCTGGCAAAGCATCTGACTTCAGTGAAGAAAATAAAAAATGGAAAAGAAAAAAAAAGGAAAAAAGGAAGAGAAAAAGAAAGAGAAAAAGAGACAAATAGGTCTGGTCTTAATCTCCAGGTCTGTCATTTATTTCTTTCACACAAAAAGTATGGGACACAGGTGGTTGAATGTCAAAGATCACACTCGGTCTGCATGCTTCATAAGACTTGGGGCAAATATATGAAACAGCCTGAGTGAGTAGAAAAATCACAAGAACTGGGTGCAGTTTCAGTGATCCAGGTCAAAGGTTGCATTGCTTTTGGTGTTTTACAAATGTTTGACAGATTAAATGCCCACCTCCCATGGTTAGCAAATAAGCCATGCAAGTTAGAGTATTCATAAGAAATAAAACTTCATTCAATGTCCTTATTGTGAGAGATCAGGGTCAATTAGCATGAGTAACACATGTACACTCTCACTATGCACACACTTTCTTGGATTATCCTGGATTTTGGAAAGCATGTATTAAATATGTCTGTAATTATAAAATAACACCCTGGTGAAGGGAAAAAGGATTAGAAATAGGCAAGTAGGATATTTAGATACCATTATCAAAGGAGGTGATAATTGTATAATTTCCTGTATATATATTTGAATCATTTGCATCTTTACTGAGTAGAAGTCTACACAGGGTCATTTCTGCTCTGTGTTGCAATGAAAAAAAGTATGGGAGATTGAAAGTCTGCAAAACTTCAGTACATTGTAGTCCATAGAGCTAGAGCAGTAGTTTTCAAATTAATTCTTTTTTGGTCTGCACGGTATTCAAGCTCATTCCCAGTGGTCATAATTTTGACAGATATGGTGAAATGTCGTGATTATTTGGAAGAACACACTTTCAAACACTGGCAGCACGTGAAGTTCTTGGTAGGCCCGTGAGTGCACTGTAAATGCACTTGAGAATCAGTGAACTGTATATGCAACTGTTTGTACAAGTGTTGATCCTTACATATTTCAGTACACTATTCATGAATCGTTCCTGAACAGTTCTTTCAAATGGTACCATAGCTATAATTACAGTGACTTCAAGATCGTTGGATTTATCCATGTCAACTGCTTCTTTCTAAATCTTGGCAATTACTTAAGTTAGAAAGTATTTACTTTAGCTGGCTGATTTTATCTTAATAGTGAAAAAAAGTTACTGGAAATATTCTGTTCAAGGGGATATGGTAATTTACCTCTGGCAGTCCTTCATTTAGAAATGCTCCAAAAGCCTAAGAAAAAACTTTTATTTTCTAGACCCTGTAACATACATTTTCTTAGGCAATTGGTGATGGGATGAGATCAGGATTCATTATTTGCTGCTACAGAAAAGTGTCATTTGAGAGTGCACCTGATTATTACTATAGATGTCTTTTATTCTGTTTTTGAAGATTTTTTTTTTTTTTATGATTTTAGTCTGTTTTTCTAAGGAAATAAAACTTCTAGAGTTATGTTTCCTTTCTGTCTATTCTCTCTGTCTGTTTTATATGTCACATTCTGTCCTGCCCTCCTTTCCTGAAATCAAGGAAACAATAAACTAGAGACTAGAGCTTGGAAAACTATAGCTTGTTTTGGTCAAATTGGACATAGGGCAGTTCTCACTGACAATTATGTTCCTTTAAGAAGTAAAATGAAAAAAAAAAAAAAAAGATACTATAAGTGTTGACTGAGGGAAAGCCTACTGCTAAGTCTCTGTTATTAGACACCAAAGAATCCACATAGAAAAGAAACTTTATGGGAAAAGTTTCAATCAAAACTTTCAGTCAACCATGAGAAGAAAATCCATAGGAAATCAGACTTCATGAGTTCTTGTGCTCAAAGGACTTCTCGTTTTATTTAAAATGAATAAGAAATTTATTCTTTGTTAGGGTTTGCAAAGGAAGTGTTTTTATCAGGGCTTAATGAATTTGCCTGAATTAAATGGACTTCAGTGAGAGAGACTTCAACCTGTTTTGCAACTCTCACTAAATGGTTTATTGTATTTCTGCATCATGTCGCTCCTGAGAAACACGTTTCATTTACTTTGCATTCTGAAAATTGGAAATTCTGAACCCTTTGTACATAGAAGCTGCACAAAGGAGGAAGCCAAATGTACCTACTTTATCCTTTTAAAAAATCTAAAGTTTGTTTCTCTTCTCTTCTCTTCTCTTCTCTTCTCTTCTCTTCTCTTCTCTTCTCTTCTCTTCTCTTCTCTTCTCTTCTCTTCTCTTCTCTTCTCTTCTC
>VZSV01000287.1:40887-54114 GCA_013398735.1 Nothocercus julius
CTTTTTTATAACATCTTCAAGTCAAATATTTATTAAAACTTATGTCCATGCCCATATATATTAACAGTGCAACTGAAATGAGTTCAATCTCCCAAAATACTCCAGATATTCTTTCAGGCTGATGACACTTTTCACAAATTGTCACTGTCTGCTTTTCTGGTCAACTCTTTGTGATGCAGCAGAGGCCTGTTAACATTAGGGACTAGACTTCCAGAAAAAGAAGGATGAGAATTATTACTGTAAGAATATGTGGTTACTTCTATTAGCTTTGTGTGCTCCCCCCACCAAAGATTTTGCAAAAAGGAAATAAATACCCACAAACCTCAGCAGAGTAAGTTAAGATAATCTTCTGAAATGACTGTGTTTGTGTATGTGTGTGTATTTTATGTGCATGAACTATGTTAAAGTACAAAGAAACAAAACAGACTATGAAGAAACTGAAGGACCATCCTGAAATAACATATTTTGCCTTATTTTGGGGGAGAAAAAAATGCTTAATTTCTTCACTTGATTTTGTTCATGTGTGCACAGAACAGATGAGAATTATTTTGGGTGCCCACAGGGCTGATGAATATATTGTATTAGTTCTGAATGAAAGCTTTTGGTGCATTTGGCAAAAAGAGCACAGACCTGCAACATGTTTCTTTGTGCTGTCTTGGTCTTTCTTTGCTACTACTCGGTGGACGGAAACAGCTGCCTCATAGAGACTGTGGACCTTGAGCTCTGGCTTTGGGGGAATGACGTCCCTCTCACTTCTCTCACAATTTCTTATGCGATACATGGGCCAAATTCAGCCCCTCACAAGGCCATGGCCACACACTAGCTCTTTCTTTAGCGCATCACTCCTGTCTCTATTTTACTTGACTTAGCTAGGAAGGCACCTCCTGAGTGATCTGCAAAATCTGCTTTGCATTCAATAGCAGAATCAGCACCTCTTAACAAATTACAGCTTATCACTTGTTACATATAGGCTGACTCTCCTCCCTCCCTCCCTCACTTCCTGCTTGCCTCCCTTTTCCTTCCTTCCTTCCTTCCTTCCTTCCTTCCATTTCTAGAGAAACTCTAACCAAAAGGACAGTGAAGCACTAGGACAGTTATACCAAGAAAATTTGAGGCTTCATAATTATGAAGATTATCATTATGATTTTCATCATTAAAACCAGTTTAAGCAAACCTCCACTAGTACATCTTTCCAGGAACCTACCATGTTTACATGAAACATGAAGCAGAAGGGACAAGCTGATTTTCTCAAGTCCTTCCTAGGTCTCAAGTATTTACTCAAGTAAAAATACTCAAGTATTTTTCCCAGATCCATGCAGTTCTTTGCAAATTCCATTTCATATCTTTATTTTTTAATGTCTCCAATGTGCCTTTTGCCTCCATATTATGCATTCCTTTTTTCCCCATGAAAGCCCTGTTTTTATTCTTCTGATGGATTTTTGCTGTAATAAATATAAATGCCAGATATAGAAGAAAGAACTGCAGAATACTGTTGAAATTTTACAAGAACATGTAGCATTCAGACAGGAAAAATTATAAAACACATGGGAATGATCTTTTCATTATCAAAAAAAAATGATTACTAATAAACAGCTGGTGGTTTTGTTCTGCATTATTTTATCAAATTTCAGACAATTTCAGAGTTTCAGACAACTGGTGATAAATCATAAATTTCTCTCTTTCGCTTTCACATACAGAAAAATACACACATGTTCTCCTCAGTTTTTAAAGAACATATTTGAAAAGTGGTTGAAAATAAGGGTCTTGAAAGGAGAGATGTGCAAAAGGGACATCAGGATTTTGTGTTTAGAATAGAACAATAATATATGTGATTTTTAGGAACACAATATTTTTGCAATATTTCAAAGGAAGGCGGAAGAAAGGAAGGAATGACGTGATAGAGCCCTTCTTAGTATAAATAGGCTTGGAGGGAATGGAACAAAGATATTTATTGTAAAGTAGAACTAGAGTGTTTCACATTGTCCAATAATTTTAAAGCTTGTCTTTCTCTTAAGGAATTATAAGGAAATGTAAATAGTGCCTTTATTAAGGCATGGTCCATAAATCTTGAGACTCGAAAATAAAATCTCAGAAACATAGAGTAGTTGAGGGTGGAAGGACCTCTGGAGATCACCTGGTCCAACCTCCTCCTCCTCCTCAGAGCAGAGCCTGCTTAGATTGCTCAGGCTCATGTCTACTTGAGTTTTGAGTATCTCCAGTGACAAATATCCCACAACCTTTTTAGAAAACGTTTTCTACTGAGTGACAACTCTCCTGGTGAAATTCATTCCTTATATCTAATCAGAATTTCTCTTGTTCCCACTTCTGTTTATTCTCTCTTCCTCTATCATTGTGCACAGCTCAGAAGAGTCTGGCTTCATCTTCTCTACACCTCCCTATCAGGTAGTTGCAGCCAGACATATGGTTTCCCCTGAAGTTTTTCTTCTGCATGATGAACAGGCCCAGCCCTCTCAGACTTTCCTCATGTGACCTGTGCTTCAACACCTGACCAACTTCATAGTCCTCAGCTGGATTCACCTCAGTATGTCCAAAACCAGACGCAGCACTGCAGATTCACTCTCACACATGCAAATCTGCATTTGTATTTGCTGAACTTTATGTTCCTTACAGACAATTTCTCCAGCCTGTTAAATACTCTCTGGATAGAAACCTTACCCACCAGTATATCAGGTGCTTCCATCCAGTTTGATCTTCCATGATAAAATAAAAATCAATGAAACTGGTTTGTTTTGAGTTAACAAACCCTGCAGTTCCATTAGCTTTACAGTGAACATAACCAACTGTTATTTTAAGGATATTCAGGTTGCAATTAGAAATTTAGCACCAATTTCTTCTTGTGTAACTCAGTTTATGGAAATAGTGGAATAAGCAGTGTTGTCTGCTAAGTAAATCCACAAATAAATAAATTTATACTATTAAGAAAAAAAAAAAAAAAAAACGAACAAACAAAAGAAACCCTCAAAACCTAAACAAATAGAAGAGGAAGCTCTCATTTGCCCGGGGGCTGAAGCATGCATGCAGGATGTAGAAAACCTAGATTCAGTTCACTCCTTTTCATGAATGGTTTTGAACCCACATCTCACACTTCTAAATGCTCACCCTTAACTTTAAACTAACATAAAAGGGCACTCTCAGTGTTTCCTGTTGGCAGTGTTCCACTGCATATACTCAACAAAATATTTACTGGAGGGGGGGTTCCATGTGTTCCTATTTCCCGGGAGAGTGTGCTAACTACATGGCTAGAAAGCTATTGTTGTTCTTCATCTCAATGATCTTTTGAGTATTTTATCTAAAGTGGAACAGTGTCAACAGGAAGGGTTGAAATATGTTGCAGAATATCCTTCAGTATAACTGTTCACATCTTTCTCCAATTCAGAATGGGGGTGGAAACAACATAATTTACCTTCCAGGTAAATTCCCTGATCATCAGGTTACTGACTATTTTGAAATAAGTCTTCCTCAATGTCTCTGGAGTAACTTTTTATGTATTATATAAATAGAAGATGAGGTAATATGTAAGACAGTGACTTTGTTGCCTGATAGTTGGAATATTTAGTAATAGCTATTCAAATCTTCTTGGTCAAAGGAAGATACGAATTGCTGTGCAGGGCATTTTAGTGTATGTATTTTATCACAGTTGAGGAAAAAAAAAAAAAACAGATATTCTTTTGGAAACTATCTCTTTTTAGAAAACTAAATTATCATTTGTAGTGCATGTATTCCCTGAAAAACACAGTTTTTATCATATATTAATGGTCAGAACATAAACCTGTCATATAAATGTTTTTCTATAGGTGTAAATGCCTTATACCCAATTACTTCACATGGTGAAGTTAGATTTACTCTGCCCCATGAAAGAAGATAGAACTGTACTTCTCAACCAGAAATATTTTCGGTTCAGTCTCACACTGGCACTTTAGAACTTTGTCTGGATTGATGGTCCTGCAAATTGAATGATTACAGGAGATTCTGAAAAGGAAACAAACCTCCAAGAGAAACTTTGCGGCTGTTGTGTACTCTATCATTTTTGAAAAAGGTCTTGGAGTTTTCCATGCCTTGCAAGCTATTAGCAACCCCAGATTGGTGGTTTTGTCTGCAAGCCAGACTATAAATCATCATCAGTGTTAGGCATGATATTCACTATTAATGCCTTGTTTTCCCTACTGAAATGTCTTTTTGTGCTTATTTTCTCTTGATCCTTGGCATTTTGCTGACTATCAATCAAAAGAACAAGTTGGACATTCCTCTCTGTCTTGCCTCAGTGAATTCTTGCTTTTCTTGACCATTAAGCGCTCTCTGGAATGTACATTTACTGTCTGCATCCTTAAGCCCCCGTATTCTCCTCTCCCAGCTACGCTCCCTTCCTGGCACCAGGTTGCAAAGCAGCATTTCCCATCTGCTGAATGAAGAGCATGTCATAGACAGTTTGATATGGTCTGGGAGTCCACAGAAAACCACTGATGCACAACCCACTTTTATTCCACAGGCCTGTGGGAGACTAGAGGGATAAGAAGCCTTTCTGCTAGGCCGAACACAGCACCTCACACACACACAAAAATATGCCTGGCTTTACTGTTTAACAGGTTTCATATTCATGCAAAAAGGATTGTAGGCTGGTGTTTATCTAAAGATGTATCTGCAGAGAAGTTTCCTTCAAATGTATGAGTAAGCTTGATTTCATGCACCAGCTGTTTTCTTTCTTTACAAAAATGCAGTGTTTACTGGAGTGAGGAACAGTCTACATTCATTATTCAGTGACAAGGAAGTTTTGACTGTTCCTTGAGCTTCTGCAAAACCCTTCAAAGGGAGGGAAAGGTAAAATGGTTCAACACAAGTTCAGTTAGATGATTGAGTAAATTGAAGTGATATTTCTCAGGGACTCATTAATTCTAAGATTTTGTTTTATAAAAAAAAATTCTCCATAAGCCACTTTTCCATGTAGAACTCCTTCATTTTCATGGGCTGAAAGATAGATAGTACACATTTGTTTGTATTGCTACCAAAAAAAAAAAAAAAAAAAGGAAAATACAAAATACATACACATAGTCCATCAGTATTTATCTTGGTTATATTTCTTCAGCACTGAAGCAGATCATTAACTTTGGTAAGAGACTGAGAAAGGTTGTTGCACAGATTTAAGTGTTAGTTCTGAAAGTAGTCTACATGGTATTATGGTTCTTTGCATGTATATTTATTTTAATATTGGAAACTAAGGAAGAGTCTTTCATGATTTGGCAGTACCTAGCTAATAGTAACATCCCTACTGAAAGAGTTTTGACACTTCTTTGGCTCAGAAGGATCACACTGAAGTACAACTACCCACTGAAGTGTAATTTAGTTAATAATACTTGAATCATGTTAAAACAAAAGTAGCATAGGAAATTTATTAGAACTACGATTATTTTGTTGTCACAGGCCAAGACTAAAGAGGGAAGCTGAAAATGAAATGGATGAGTTACCATTGCAGTTTGTACATCTATCATCTGAGGGCTAGAAATATTATTATCTTATAGATGTGGTCTGCTACTTCATCAGTATAAAGCAGCCGTAAACCTGGCTTAACTGACGAGAAAGCCAAGTTTATGATTGTTTTGCATTCCTGAAGTTATGAAAAGCAAAGTCACATGGCTATATGTTTCATCCACGTGCTTTGGGACTTCGCCTCTTGCATTCTTCAATCTAAAGAAAAAATGGAAGCGTGAAGAAGTCTAACAGCTAGACTTTGCAATACTTCGATGAAGTGCTAGATACTCATTCTTGAATTAGTCCAAATATTAATGTCTATACTTTTTTACAAGGGCCAAGAGTGAGCTGTAATTTAAGAGGGCATTTGCCCCATCCAGATTTAGATATCTAAGCATATAAAGGCTAAATTTTTCTTTCTAGGTTCCCTTTGTATTCACTGGAGAGAGGCAAGCAGAGAATATTCATATATCTCTAAGTTTCTATGTTGAACTGACATGCCTTTTGGAGAAGTCTCTTAAGAGAGCCTAGAACAATTACTTCAGACATGAGTTTACCTAAATGGTAGGTGCCTATGTTTTTAGATTCTTATCTTAGATTCTTATGAATTGCAGGAAATGTTGCATGCCATGAGATATATCTGTTTGGTTCTCTTTGTTAATCTTTGTCACTCTTTCCAAGAATAAGGCTAACGCTTCCGTTCATAGCAATCGTATCAAGAATCAGTGAGTTGTGCATATGCTGTTCTTCTTAGATGGATATAATTCTTAAAGCAGTTGATGTCTGTTTAAATACATAATCCTTTCCCTCCTCTGTCACATCTTTCTTTACATGATGACTCATACACTCCTGCTATACAAGAACTATTTTCAGTGGCAATGAGATTAAAGCATAGCTCTTATGACTCTTTTAAAGATTATTAATAATAACAGGATGTAAAGTAGAACAACCTAAATTCTCCTTTCAAAGATTTATCATCATTAATAAAAAAGGTTTATCTCTACAAATAACATATTCTTTTAAATACAACTTAATAGGAGAAAGATGGCTTTTATTAAAGATCCTGTTATTCTTCTGATGCTAGAGAACACCATACTAATAAAATTTCCGTAAACTTCTGTGCAAACTTACTTCCATATAAACCAACTGTATATTATTTCGTATACAACAGATTTGTGAAGCTATTTGCGTGTAGAAAATAGATTAGACAAGTCAAACTAGATGTCATTTACTTTGGTTTCTTTTTCTATTGCATGAAGTCAAGTTAGTGAAGAAGATATGTGCTTGCCTAAGTTTTCTATCACCTTCTGTAGAAATGCTCTTGCTAAAGAAAAAAAAAAAAAAAAACAAGATATACAGATACAACACCTTTGACTGTCTGAGTGCAGTTGGTCCATTGGACTTAATTCTTAATTGATTTCTTAAATGTATATACATATTTTTTTCCTCAAATTATTCATTTAAAAAGCTATGAACGTTACAAGACATAAAAAGTGCATCCTAAAGTTAAGTGGACATATTCCACCCCAAGATAAACAAATAGCACATATTCTTAGCTCTAAGAACTCTTTGGGTATATTTTCATTTTTAAAAATATCCACTTAGAGAACAATTTCTGATTCCTGTGCTAGAAATTATAAAGCACTTTGCATCCACATTAGAGATGCAAGGACTATCTATTGATAGTTTCCTATGGAACAGACACTATGTTTTCTTATGTAGGTCTTTCCTTGGTTCCATCTAGCAGCCTGCACCACAAAGACATAGTAATTCTTTTGATTTGGGCTTTATTTTATTTTATTTTATTTTATTTTATTTTATTTTATTTTATTTATCATTTTTACTTTTGATGTCTGAAATAATGTGAGAATTGTATCAGGGCTCACCAGAATTCTTTTCTGTAACAAAGCTGAGGATGTACTGCATCTTTCAGTGAGTGGTATGAGTTCACCTGGGAGTGCTGGAGTGTGATGGACCCGTCAAGATAATTTGGGTGACCGATAGAGCAGAGATGTAAAATTCCCTTTCACCTCCTGAATATAGTCCATGGGAAAGCCTATCCCCAGAACAATATAAAATATTTATTTTTTCCTTGGGACTATTGATTGGTTTGTCCAACAGAGAGCCCGGTTCTTCCCATAAGCTTTATGTAATGGGAGTGATCTTGGGATTAGGATCTGGAAGTAAATTATAAACAACACAGTCGAGTTATTTGGCTTTGTAGGCATGGGGGTCATTCCTCAGCCTCCACCCCAGAAACAGAGGGAGTTTTGATCGTAAAGGTTACAGGTCAGGAGTTCCAGGTAGAAAGGCTCCTTTGTTTCTTATGCTTATGTTACTGAGATTGGATTTTGCCTACTTGATATTTTCACTACATTCCTCCTCCTTATAATTCTTCCTCCCTTTTTATTCCTTCCTCATTACCTTGAAAACAAGGATTCCTGTTTGTGAGGAACTACTTGAATGCAAACGCTGTCTCTAAATGGACCCATGGTAATTTCTGAATCAAAAAAAAATAAAAAAATAAAAAAATTCCTTCCTGCAACAGTAGAAATGTAGAAGTCCACTACATTATGCAGCTTATTTTGATTGCATCCAATACATTTAATAATATAAGATGGCATTTACCACGCAGATTAATTAGGTGCTTCTTCACATTTTCTGTGATGGTTTGATCAATTTATCATTGATTAAATCCCCCAAAACAGACCATTTCCAGAGCTGGCATCAATCAGCACAGCTCCTTGAATATTACTAAAGCTCTGCAGATTGACAACTGATAAGCCTAAAATTTCATTTAAAAAATACTATATGTAGATGGTTACTTGAAAAAAAAAAAAATCTGAAAGATAATTACTGCAAAATTTCAATAATCCAAAGGTTAGTATTTGTGAAAAGATGATGTGCAGACTGACATTAGCAACAGATCCTGGTCCTGGGTGGTCAGATATTTTTATTTTTGACCAATCTTTTTCAGTCAAACTAACTGTTGGGCATTTAAACATTCACTAGGGTTGCAGAAAAAAAATAGGTTCCTTGGTGTAGTAGCAATTTGCATTTCCAATTTGCAACCTTTGACATGTAAATGAGAATCAAATTATGATTTCTAAAAAGGCAAAAAGACAAGTCCATTTTATTTGTCCAAAGTAATTATCAAATTTAAAATGTTTTCTTGGAGGGGAGAAGGATTCTTTTTGTCCTTACTCTAATCTGAGGCATAATATTCTGAGATAAAAACAGTAAAATAACTCATTAGACACAGACTGTGTCTAATGTTGTTCAGATGAGATTTGCTGAGTAATATGACAGTAGATAGCACCAAGTTATGGAAACTTGCACAGCTTTCCCCCCCCCCCCCCCCAACACCCATAGGAATTTGTGGAAACTTTCTAGTAAATAAACCACTTCAGTAACTCCTCTCAAGTTTGCTTGTGTTTCTACTGAAATAAGAAGCAAATCAGCAACTAGTAATAATACGTCTTCTTGAGATATATGTGCATTTACTGAATGAAGCTGCTGTTCATTAATGGTAAGAAACAATTTTCGGAGATGCGATAGCATATTCTTTTATGCTCAGGTCCAACTATAAATGTTCAAAACTAGAAATGTATATGTGTTTTTAAAACTTAAAAAAATAATTAGGGACATGAGGTAATGAAATGAGGTTAAAAAATAAAAGTGAACAATTTATGAGTAATAAAAGCTGATGTTATTCTTGAAGATAGTGAATCACCTTATTATCCACAAAAAAAAAAAAAAAAAAAAAAAAAAAAAAAAAAAANAAATTGAATGAGATATTCATTATTTGAGGCTTTACCATTTGCCAGTGTATTTCTGGCAGACTTTTTAGTTGTATCAACAGAAAAATAGGAAATGAGCTGAAAAACATTAAAAATATTCCTCAAAATAATATTTAGATGTTTGATCCTCTTATGAACTTCAAGGAGAGCTATTAAAATGTACTCCCTGATTGCATAATGATAGGGTAACATACTGTATCAAGGAAAAGGGATTTTAATGTGGTCAAATAGCTTTAAAAACATGGATTCTTTTTTATTCCAGTTCAATGTATAAGCAGCACTGAGGAATTTGCTTTCCTGAAATCATCTACTGGACTTGCTATTTAGACAATAAAGCTGATTCTCTATTATGTTATGTCTGAGGCTCATATTCTTTTAAGTATTTGATAACATTTAACCTGTGCCTTATTTTGTATAGCTGTATATGACCATGCTGTTAAGTATTCAAGAGACAGTAAATAATTTTTCAGATCTTATGAAGACATCAAACACTTTCTAGTCTTAGCAAAGTCCACGTTTCACAGGATTTGTACAACTCCTCTCCTAGTTGTGATGTCCATCCCTAAACCCTTTCCAGACCCATAATACCCTTCTCAATACTTCTTCTATCTTCCCTTCTTTGATGTTTGTTGGGAAACTTTGAACTGGCTTGGCACAGAGAACAATACTTGTTCCATAAACAAGATCCTGCAGTGACATTTAATTTTTTTTGAAGGTATCAAAGTCACCTCCCTTGGACTGCTATGTAAAACATAGGTCCTATGAAAGAGCTTACTGTTCTGATTTAGCAGCTTGAGCCAGGTAAAACCTCTATGTTATCAGAAGTAGCACAGGATGGTATAATGTCATATATCCATGTCATAAAATTACACCCCTAAGCCACTGAGTTGTACTTGCAGAATGAGATGCAATGCCAGATTCAGCACCTGACCTAAAGCGTATGCCATGTGGATGTCTACAAACCAGCTAAACATACAAAGTCCCATTAAAAAGAGAGGATGGAAACCTAATCACTATGTCAATGTAGTCTAGGAAACGAATCAGTTCTCCAACTGTAAGTCCTACCTTTAGGATGAGCAAAATATCTCTTTAGGCTCCACTGGTCCATAGCAGTGGCTAAGGATTTCACTCCAAAAACTGTCCTATCTGTGTCCTAAACTGTCTGTCTGTGACTTTTGTTGAGTATCTGAGTCATTTCCACAGGTCTGCAAAAGCTCTCTGTGGGAGACAGATAACCTCCTAGGCCAAAACATCATACTATGCAGGACACCTAAGCAGGACAAATGGCAAAATGCATATGACTAGGCAAGTGAATTATGAGTCTTCATTGACCTTAATGAGAGCTGAAATGCCTAAATCACACAAGTAGATACTTATGTTTAGTCACTTATCTGTAGGGGTATGGATATGGTACTGCATACTGTTACACCCAGAATCTTGTTATGGGCAAAAAAGAAAATATGTATCATAAGAAAAGCCAAAAATTTGTAGTTAGTATAATTGAAATGAATATAATTGTTAGTATAATTGAAATTGAATTGATCATAGAATTATTATTAGCCCAGACCAAATTGTTACAGAAAAAAAAAATGTTATTATGAAGAAAATCTTTCAATAATAATCATATCACGATTTAAATTGTTATATAAACACTTTATAGTTTGTAACTTCTTATCTATTTATACCTTATATCTGGTGTGTCTGAGGACTGGGGTTCAACAGCATCCCAAACCCTTCACCAGCAGGATTATGATGTTGATGGCTTCTTACTCCTCACTCTAGTAAACAATTTTTGAATGTTTGATAAAATTTTCTTTCTTCATTGGTCTGCAAGTCCACAGTAAATACAAATTTACTATATATAGTACATTTTGCATATGTCAAATGTTTATTTTTTGTTCTCTCTAAAGACAGTTTTGTCCAGCTCCAGGTCATTATTCCCCTAAGTGACCATTGGTGAGTTGCTTGCATCCCTGTGGTCCCCTACAAGGGCCTGTGCTCTGATTATAACCATCTTACAGCTCTATTTCACTTCACAGTATACAGTATCTCCACTTTTGAAATCCTCTGCTTTCATACCAAGTTTGTATTTCTTCATACTGCATTTTTGCTGGAGTCATAAATTTCTTATGCACAAAATAACTTCTTGTTACTACTATCTATAAAAATATGCTTATATCGTATAAAAACAAAACAGACCAAAAATCACCCTCGTTGTAGCCAACGTGTACAACGTTGTATGGCTACAACGTTGTAGCCATAGTGTAGATCACTATGAAAATGCTATTACAGCTAAATCCAGTAAAAGCAAAGCTCCAGACAGGCCAAGAAAAGCTCAGAGAAAGAAAATCTGACAAGTCTTAGTCACGAGGCCTTGCAAACTCAGTACAGAGTCTGTGGTCTAGTACTAACAATGGCAATACTCTTTCTAATAGGCTGCAGGGCTATTTCACCACGCCTGAGTTCAGGCCTCTCAAGGAAATCAAAGACAAAACACTGGCACCTTCTGTGGGCAGTATATTTCTTAGGTGCTGAAGTTTGCAATAATTTGGTGTGGTAATTAAGTTTTTAAGCTACACTGAATGAATGCAGGCCTTTATGCTTACTTAGCACCAATGTGATCACTACAGGAAACAAATGGCAAGGAATAATAGACAAAATCCAAAGGATTATACAAACAGCACCTTCTTTTCAAGAAAGACCTGGGATTTAACTCTCTATAAGGCTGAACTCCCTTGATTTCTCAGCCACTGCTCACTGGCATAATCCCCATCCTGCTAAACCATTTTCTGGAATAGTAGGATTGGATTGGAGTGAGAATAAAACTACAAGATAAATCTGAAATATTTTCCTTCAAGTCTTGCTGTTTGGAGTATCAGTCATTTGTATAAACAACATTTATTTAATTGTAGTAGACTCAGCCTCACAGCATCTTAATGAACTGGCAGATTTGTGACACCTTTTCATGAAGACAAATAAGCAAAGGGGTAAAGTTTTAGAAGGTATTGTGTGATTAAGTAAGGTCAAGTGTGGGTTTTTGTCTGGATGGATAGAGGTCATTTCTCCTCCAGCAGGCACAGTTTCATGGTTGGCACAGCGCATGCACAGCATCCTAACTCCGTATTTTTAACCACAAAACCATCTTCTCTGCTAGTATTAAAGGTTATAAAGTGAGAACAGGTTAGGATGAACAGCCATTTCAATGTTTCTTATTTTTTGCAGTGGAACTAAGAACCAAAATGCTTCTCTATTTCTTCCCTATCATTTTTACAAATATTTGTGTACTTTGTCTACTTAATGGACAGAGAACAAGAAGAGACAGAGACTGTAAAGCAGTGAGATTATTTCATGTGTTTTACAGATTTTTGAAAAGTTATCATTATGCCTGCAAGGCACCCATTTTTGTTATTTAAATGAATAAGAGCCATAAATTCCTTATTACATAAATAAAAACAAGCAAACTGGTTTTGAAAAGATCTTTAAATCAGCAACTTCAGGTAGTTTGTATTTTTCACATTTACTTTTCCAGATTTTATATTCAAAACTGATACACATGTTTAAATTTGAACAGTACACATACGTTCCTACCAATAAGTGGTCCAGTATGGCATCTGTGCTCACAGGAATCTAACGAAAATTGGAAAGAGTACCAAACATTGCCCCTACTTTTTATGTTGGTTGTTATTTAATTGTGTGCCTCTGTTATATATTCCTTCTCTAGAACTTGATTTCTACTTCAATTAAAAAGATGTGTGAAGTGGAAAAATGTTTATTCTTTAATTTATTCTCCCTTCAGTTTTACTTTAGAAGGTGTTAAAAAGTAGTTTTCCTGACATATTGAGCCGAGTTAAAAACCAAGCAACCAAACAACCCACCCACCAGAACTCTTACAATAAAACTTAGTCTCCTGTGCACAATTTTTACAAAATAAGGGAAAGGTTTT
>VZSV01000287.1:67910-89163 GCA_013398735.1 Nothocercus julius
CTTTCCTTTCCTTTCCTTTCCTTTCCTTTCCTTTCCTTTCCTTTCCTTTCCTTTCCTTTCCTTCCCGTGGTGATAGTATAAAAATAATAACAACAATGTAATTTAATAAGAGACATTTACTCAATAAAGCCTTAGTATCTGAAGAAATATAAATCAGCTCAACATAAAAATGTTTAAGAATCATATGTGCACAACTTATACATAAGCAGTGTTAAAAGGTGAAATGTATAAGAGATATATAAGTAAGATAAGGGGAATATAAGTAACAATACTTATTTTGTAACTACAGAACTACTAATATGCCATGTATTTCTGGTAAGCATCAAAGAAAAGGAAGCTTCATAAAGTATAGAAAGTTTTCCACAATTTTTGTGAATGTTGTCAAAAGTCACTACGGTAGAGAGTTATGTAGCATATTCTGATACTGCTTATTCATCATTCCAGAGGCAGTAGCCTCTAGCTGTACTTCACAAAAAAAAATAGACTGCTGAACAAAAGTGGATTTATTGTCATATTTTCTCTGAAAAAAAAATAGTTTGAAAGGTATCAAACCATCTCATGGTTGCGTTTGGTTACCAAATTGTTCTTGGATAGCATTTTGGTTTTGTATGTGTTTTGGGGAAGGGGTAGGAGACTATAAGTCCTATTTCATTATTATAACACTCAGGGCTGCTCTCCTTTCTTTGCCTTGTTGAATTCAACAACATTTGCTTTCTTTGGGAGTTTTTACCACACCACCTGTCACTCACTTGATGCCTCCTTTTGAATTTTGCTTTGGGCTTGACACACTTGCTTTGATGCTTAGAGAGGATATATTTCATAGCTAGCGTGCAACTGAAAAGTAAATGTGTGCTTCTCTTCGGCCATACACACAGCACCGTAGGATGATTACAGTACAGATCAAGCTCTAAACATTCCTCTGAATACCATTTTTTTCCTGTCAGTTATCCTTTTCATACTCATCTGAGGGCACACTCTCTTGCTGAGCCGTATGGCTGCATCTATACTACTTACCAATAAGGGAGAGGGTGACTTCAAGTATTGGATCCTGCTCTATTTGACTGCCAGCTTATATTCAGGCCCTGTTTTGAACCATGTGAGCTACTCTGGATGGATCTAATCCTAAAACAGTCTATATATGAGCCAGTCCTTACCAAGAGAGCCATTGGCCCAGCATGTCCCCTCTTATTTTATGGTGGGCACCCTGCACCTCTCCCATGCTAGCAAGGGACAGCTTAGCTGGGTCAGAATGAGTTGCTGCTCATGAATAAGATTCTAGGTAACTCCAGAACCTCTTCTCCTACTCTGTGCCTATTCCTTTTTTTTTTTTTTCCTCTTGCATTTCTTTCTATCATCAAGGAAGTAATTAGGACAATAATACATACAAAATGAGTGAGAGAAGATTACAAAGGATTCTTTCTCCTTGGCGTTTTTGTTTATTCTTTTCATCTATTTCACCTAATTCCTGTTATCCTCCAGGCATTTCTGAATTGTTTAGAGGCATAATTAATGATTCAAGTCCTTCTAGTTGTTACATGCATGTGGTCATAAATACACACTTCAGTGTTCTTCAAAGGAAGAGCTCTGGTACAAATATGTATACACACAGAGGAGGCAGTTCAACCAGCTCTTCTACTATGTTAGGTAACTTTAAACTTTTTAATTTTTAACAGCAATTCCAGTGCATGTAACAGAATCCAGCATACAACAACCATAAGACTGTGACACCAGAAAGCTGGATAAAGTGGCAATCAGAAGAGGAAAAGAATTTTTTTTTTTTCTCCCCAGCAGGAGAAATGTTACAACCCATTGTAGCTCAAGGGCAGATTGCTCACCCACACTGCTTCCTTCAGGACTGTTTTGAGTTTTGGTTTCCTAAAAGGGGGTTTCCGTACGGAAATTGAAGGAAGAGCTAATTTTATAGCAACAAGGTTTTGAAATGACACAGTGTGAATAAAAACATATATAATATGCTGTTTTAATTGAGATATATCAGATATATCAAGACTTCTAAGATCAAAAAGACAAACTGAGTATAGTATATTCTGCATGTATAGCTACAGACTGCATGTATGACTGGATCAAAATTATCTGCTAAGACTAGGCAATTGCATTTTAAGATCATAAATAACTGTTTTGATCAAAAGGTTGGTATTAAATATGTGTGTATTCATTCATAAAATGATACAGTATCAGATTATATTATCTTGTGCTTTTTATACGTCTATTTAATATGCACAATAAATGCCTATGGGATCTTAAAATAGGACGAGATGTTTTTTCCCCAGCTAACTTGATATCAAAATTACTCCTCGTGTCCTCATCCATTAAATGAAGTAGTATGACCAGCCAAGATAAGTTGATGAGTGTTTAGCTGTAGGGAATCTTGATTTTCTGGGATATGTCCACTGCAAGAAACGTCTCAAGTTGTTTTTCAGGCTGTAGGATCAATAGGCAGTTGGCTTGGCAGGGAGCTGGCTCTGGAGTGGCAGAGTTGGGCCTTAGTGGTCTACCATGGCTTTAAGAGCCACCTGACCCACTGCATGGGGCAGTCACCACCATCAATTGATCTGGAGACCCTGACATCTGTAGGCTTGCTAGCCTGTCACAATAGGCTTTGTGAAACAGATTTATGTTTAAATAATGTGCTTGTGAGTTTTTTGTGTTTCCATTTTGATAATTGTCATGATTCCTTTTTTTTTTTTCTATTTGGTTAAAACATGAAACAACAACAACAAAGAAAGGACTGAATAAACCAACTAAACCACTTTACCAAGCACTTGCTTGTAAACATGCCGAATATAATATCTGAAGATAAAAGGACTTAATACAGGTTTCAGTATTAACATCTGCAAAATTGCTGCTACTGCACCTACTACGAGGACCAGCTGTTTGAAGTCCACATCTGGAGCAATAATTAATTCAAACCACACTACATGCAGAGGAGTATACATTTTCTGTTCTTCCTAGAAGGCAATAGCCAAATCCATTGAGAACATTCTGATATTCAGGTAGACACACAAGGATTTTTTCTTGTATAGGGGTTAATTGCATGTTTACGTGTGCAAACTTGTGTTTGAGCACACACATGTAAAGAAAGTTCTTACAAGGTATAGGGTTTTTGCCAATAAGAACACCGAGACTTCTGATTGTGGAAAACATACAAACATCCTCTTAGCTAATGCATTGGGAATTAATTGTCTCAAAATGTCAGATGTACAGCATGATGCTTAGTTTAATGAAATTATGCACATAGAATGGGAAAGAAAACTAACCCCCCAAAAGGGTACGGTTTAAACTAAATTAAGCCTTCAGCTACCTGCAGTCATGTAAGAGTCTTCAGGAAAATTCCCATGATGTGGAGAATTATTTTTTGTTAATGATATATTTACAAATTATTTTATTAATTATTTTTTGTTAAAACAGCATTTATGGCTTTGTCTTGATTAAATATTTGCTTCCCATTAAGATATAGAGGACTGGACTAGAAACTGGTACAAATTCTTAGTTTTTCCTTTGATATATACGAATTACTTTAGACAGCACATCCTAGCAGTGAAGGCAGTTGATAGTTGTACCTAGAAGTCAAAATGAAGATACTTTGAGAAGGATTGGAAAATTCTCTGCTCTTTGAAATTTCATCAACAAAACATAGAAACTATTGAGTTCAGAGGAAAAGGACAGAATAAGAAAGAGTGCTCTCTCTGAACAGGATTTTTGGCTCGGATGAACTTGAAGATGATCAGCTGAAGATATTTTGTAGAGCTGTGAAATTTGTTCTGAGAAAATAAGAGAAGGACTGTATTTATGACAGTAGGTAAGAGAAGATACAAACCCATTTTCACTATGAAAAACTTTAGACTTTTTTTTTTTTTTCAAAATTAAGCAAAGTGAGAAGAAAACAAGAAATTCAGTAAGGTCACTGAGAAGCTAATACATAGCCTAAAGAATATGCTCTAGAAATGAGTAAAATTTCTCTGAATAATAATAATTTAATAATGTCTAGTAGTTCTGCACTAATAGAGTTAGTCATTTCTTTTTTTATTGACTCCTACTGCATTATAATATAGATTCCACATCCCAAGGACTGTAAAATGGAAATTTAACCTGAGAAATTTAATACCATTACTGGAAACCTATGTAAAATATCAGAAGCGGACAAGTTGTTTACTTTTACTATTTTTTTCTATGGAATCAGAACAGATTAGCTGTTAGATTAAAAAAAAAAACACATTAATTAACAGTTTTATTTATCTTCAAATAGGACATGCTGGAAGTGAGTGAATCTATTTATTGCCATTTAGTACTGTGAAATTCTGGGTGGTGCCTCTGAGGGGATGAAAATAAACATCTCTGAAACCATACATGGCCATCAGTGTAAACTTTTCTTCTTTTTCCTTTTTTTTTTTTTAATCTTATCTTTCTAACTCCCATCTGGCCAAAATGTCAGTTACAACTTTTATATAAGCATTTATTATTGTTAGTCACTAATGTTTGGCCAATACACATCACTTTCTCTTAGGATTTATATAGTGTCACTGTTGGCAGTGCTTAAACTCCAAGAGTTACTAAGAAGCAGAAAATATTTGTGTGGGCTTATACATTTCTTTTCCTCCATTTTTTTTTTGGTCATAAATGAAGCTGAATTTTGAATATCCATAATTTTCTACAAACCTCACTGAAATATGGTATTTCAAAAGGATTTGTTCTGGTTCAGAACCATAGCAGATTTCTGTTGGGCTTCAAGGAAGGTTGCACAAGACTAGATTCAAACACAGAACAGAAGTTTCAAAAGTTTTGTTTGGATACTTCACCATGTCTATTTCTATTTTAGAAACCACAGGAACTCTTTTAGGAACCTGTCCCTTTCTCTTTCCTTCCATCCTATGGAACTTGTAAATCTGAATGCACCTGTGATGCTGGAGTACCTCTTATGGTATAGCTTGTAGGAATACAATCCACAAAATGGTCTAAGATGATAGTCAAAAAGTGGCAATGCTTTCCTTTTGCTTCTTCACATTCAATATCAAGTTGGAAATATGTAGAATAAAAATATCTTCTTCCATGGGTTGAAATGATGCAAAGATAAGCTTGAAAAGAACAGTACTGAATAAAACAAATCCCAGAAACTAATTTCTGAAACTCCTACCTGGCAGAAAAAAATAGAAAGCATTGTCTCTTACCAATTTCAGGAAAAAAAAAAAAAAAAAAAAAGGTTAAATTGCAATTTGCTCCTTGACAAATAGAACTGTATGAATACTAAATGAGTACTAAGTGCTTTTTAAAGTCCCCATTAACTATTTGTGGTAATACGCATTCAGATTGCTCAGCAGTGATTGGCTAAAAACTCAACACCGTGGGATCAGGTCCTTTATATTCACATAAGATGGCTAAATCCAAACCTGGGACTACAGCATTTTTTTTATATATGAGTGATTAGGGTATAACTGAAAAAAAGAAAAAATAAAGCAGATAAATTTTGTTGAGATTTACTATCTTTTAAATAATTGCGGTCTTACAACCAGTCTTACTTGCCAAAGAGACCACATATTTTGAAAGCTATTTATCTTTGTAATAATAAAAATAAAAATGTTCATTTTACAAAATCATTGGTAAGGAGAACAGAACCTTGACTACTTAATAACTGGAATACTGTTCAATTTGTTCCCATTCCTCCTATGTGGTAGTCTTTGCAATGGATGATGTCACTGGCTTAAAAAAAAAAGGTGCTATAATTTAAT
Source organism: Nothocercus julius (assembly GCA_013398735.1). NCBI lineage: Eukaryota > Metazoa > Chordata > Aves > Tinamiformes > Tinamidae > Nothocercus > Nothocercus julius. The sequence continues at coordinate 73,652 of VZSV01000287.1, forward strand.
ATACATCAAAAAAAAAAAAAAAAAAAAGTAACTGATAATGACTAGTCTGTTACTCTCTGCTGGTTCCATACAGACCTATTAGGATTTAGCCATACTTGAGGTTCTTAAATTTTAATTGCTTTAGTTGGTCATAACTGGATGGGTCCATTGTTCGATTAATTCCAGTCTTCCAATAACTTTTTTTCTCATTTTTCTTTCTGGCAGCGTAATTATTGGTTACATTACAGATGAGTATGAATGGTTATGTCAACATATTTCAGGTTATAATGAGAAAAATATATAGGGATATAATAAAGATAATGTGACTTTAGCTAGATTTTGTGAGCATTATTCTTGATTTATGCTGTTTTTAAAACTGCAGCGATAACATTCTTGGGAGTAAACACAGTGAGGTTTTGTTACGCTCGGTGTCACTCCGAAGACATATTCCAGTTGGCCAGAGCCTGTGGCTGCAGCTGTCTCTACTTCATTACCCCACTTCTAGCACCTGCAACTTTAGGAAATAGCTAAGATTTTCAGCTGACATCTTCTAGGCATTTATTTATGCGGCAAGTTAAAATGATTTAATCTGTGTGCTAGATGGGAGTGTTCTTCCGTTAAGAATAGCACTGATGAGAAGAAAATGTGCTCTAATAATACAAAGTAATGATTTGCATCACCCTACTCAGGAAAAAAAGGTTAAACTAATGTTAATCTAACAAGCAGACAAAGGTAATGAATTTGTAGTATTTTTAAAGCCATCCTGCTTTATTATTCCGTTTACATTTTTGAGTGTTGTTGGAAGCTTCCAACAGTGTGAGCTGTTACATATCATACTGTTTGCAGTATTTAGACAGATAAATAATATAATAAATTAAAATAAAGGGACAGATAATAAATTAAAGCTATTGTCACAGTCTTAACTTAAGTCCACTTCCATGTCATAAGAAGTTTTCTCTAAAGTTCTGAACTTTTCCATGCTTTCACAAACATAGAATTATGAAGGATTCCTCACTCATGAGGTATAACAGGAAAGCTGTTAACAGCTTTAGCAACGTGAACATTAACATATGGATCGTGCTTAAAATCAATCCAAGTGTTAGAAGTATTTGAGACTGAGGGACCTAATAGCACAGGAGTGCCCTGCAGACTGCATAGGTACAATGAAATGGCACTCAGAATTATTATTTTATTAAATATTTCATAAATATTGTAATCATTTTAGCAAACATCCTAATTCACTTTAGTTTTCTACACCCTAATGCAATCTGTGGTCTCAAAGAAACACATCAGAAGCATTAATCTGCTCTGGATTACTGCAGTGCAGGGATGAACCCATTGCCCTTATTCTTCCCACAGATCTCCCTCACTACATGTTGTTTTTTATTAGGTCTATTTGAACTGAGATTTTTTTTGAACATTTGAACTGAGATTTTCTTTATACTGTCTTCAGCTGTATAAATAACTAGTATCCACTAAACATAACTTTAGTTGTCCTTTCTCAGACTTTACATTTCTTCACAACAAAGTGAAAATTCTGGATTCTATTTAAAAAAAGAAACAAAAATCATAAATCTACCAAACACTTCATAAAATGAATTAGGAGAAAGTGAGGACAGAAAAGTATTTAATGACAATCTCTGATCATTTTAAAATTGTATAACTGAAAATAACATTTGATAACTTGTTTTGTTTAAATGAATTCATGTAAATACTGTGGAGATGAGAATTATCTGATTGACGCTTCGAGAAAAAAAATTAAAATGCCTAAATATTTATATTTCCAAATACAAAATATCAAGTTATACTCCCATTGAACTTTATGGAAATTTTAAAAGTCTGAATTGAGAATACATTTCAATTACTCAGGAAAACAATGTGGTCTCCTTGATCCATTTTTGTAATCAGGCCTTCTTCAACAGGCGGTTTTCACAGATGACCTTTAGGGATCTCTTCAGAAAAACAGGAGTATTAACCCTTGATATGTATCTGAGTAAAACATCAGAATATCAGAGATATTGTAAATTAAGGTTAAAACTCTCTAAAGGCAGATATAATGAAGATGGGAAAACACCTCCTGAAAAGCCTTGTTTCTATTGCAGATTCCACATATACAGTAACAGTTTGATTATCAAACCTATAGACATTTCCAGAGATAAGTCCGTCCTTGGAAAGGGTTAAATACTGTGATGTCCTTGTGATAACTATTGTTATATGTCCTTGTGATAATTATGATGTCCTTGGTGGACTGATTCCCAGCAGGATGGCAGAATTCAGAGGGTTGTGGCGTGGATAAATGGCGTGGAGTCCAGTTGGAGGCCTGTGGCCAGTGGTGTCCCCCAGGGATCTGTACTGGGCCCAGTGCTGTTCAGCTTGCATCAGTGACTTGGATAAGGTGACAGAGTACACCCTCAGCAAGTTTGCAGATGATACACAACTGGGTGGAGTGGCCAACACTCCAGAGGGCTGCGCTGCCATTCAGAGGGACATAGACATGTTGGAGAGGAATTTCATGAGGTTCAGCAAGGAAAAGTGCAGGGTCCTGCACCTGGGGAGGAATAACCCCAGTATAGATTAGGGGTTGACCTGCTGGAAAGCAGCTGCTGTCGCTCCCCTCAGCTCTGGTGAGGCCGTACCTGGAGTATTGGGTGCAGTTCTGGGCTCCCCAGTACAAGAGGCACATGGAGCTTCTCGAGAGGGCCCAGCATAGAGCGACAAAGATGATTAAGGGACTGGAGCATCTATCTTATGAAGAAAGACTAAACAAGTTGGACCTGTTTAGCCTAGAGAAGAGAAGATTTAGAGGAGATCTGATCAATATGTATAAGCGGGGTGAATGTAGGGAGGATAGGGCCAGACTCTTCTTGGTGGTGGCCAGTGACAGGACAAGGCGTAATGGGTACAAGTTGAAAAACACAGGCAGTTCCACCTCCACGTCAGGAAGAACTTCTTTGCTGTGAGGGTGACAGAGCCCTGGAACAAGCTGCCCAGAGAGGCTGTGGAGGCTCCTTCTCTGGAGATCTTCCTAACCCAGCTGGGTGCCCCCCTGTGCCCCGTGCTCTAGGTGTCCCTGCTGGAGCAGGGGGGTTGGACTAGATGATCTCTAGCAGTCTCTTCCAATCTCAGCCGTTCTGTGATTCGATATGATTCTGTGATAACATGAGGATTTTTCCGTGTATTCAGGATAAGGCATAATTGTGATATCTTAAATCGTGATACCTTGTTAAAACAGTAGGTAAACTTTTTTTAATAAATGATTATAAGCAATTAGTGTGATTATTGTGCAGTGTTTTTAGGGAGTATTTCCTGGAAGGCATGTAGGTGTGTGATACTTGTCTCTGCTGCAACACCAGAACTACATGAAAAATGAATGTTACACAGCATTCAGCTAGAACATATTTGGTACATTAATTACTGTCCTGTATGACAAGTAGAAAAAGAGATGCTTTTTTTAAAAAAAAAGTATATACTGTTTCTCTTATAGCTGAGCTATAGGGACACTTCACTAAGAACAGTTATAAGAAGAAATGTAGTATGAATGTCTATATTACAGTAAATGTTAAAAATTTCCAGTTATGAAAGTTACACAGTAATAAAAAGTTATGAAAGTTATATAGTAATTTAGGAGCTTAAAGGATTAATTTTGTAAAGGCAGATCAAGGATTTTGGTAAGTAGTAGAATATTACTCTTTCTATTTCTCTTTCCTCCACCTCTCCTTTCTTCCTCCCTCTCTTGACTTACAACGTATACCATATCCCTCATAGTTTCACAAGTTTGAATATTTATATCTTAAATGGTTCAAAAATAGATGATTAAAAAATAAATGAAATTATAATTATATAGCTAATCATAAGGATTTTTTTTCAACTTAACTCAGTTCTGAATTGCTAGACCAAATACTATAGTCAAACTATATATACTATATATATACTATATACTATATATGCATGTATTTTTGCACACAACCTCACTAAGGGCTGTGTTTCTTCCAGACTTCATCTACACCCTTTGAAATCTTATTTCTTTGTTAGCTGACATCTAGATTTCAATCAAGTTGCAATAATGTCCAAAGAGCTTTTTATACCAAGCTCATCTTTTCTTTAGTTAAGCAAATATGGAAGGAACAGATAGCTCTGTAAAGATTTCCAAGCCTTTAACAGAAGAAAATTGCAAAATTCTTTTAAGGACTTTGCAAAAGTTGAAAGGACAGGTCAGATATGTATGCAGAGGATTACAGTATGTTATGTAAGGATCGACTCAAATAGCAGTTTTATTTGAGGATGACAAAATAAAATGAATCACTTACTTAGGCTAAACAATTCTTTAGAATATTTGCTTCTTAACGGAAATACATTATTCACTTTTTCATAATGCATAAATGAATTTTCTAAAATAAATATATATTTACAATTATGCTACAGAGAAAACTGGGAAAATACTGGGGAAACTAATTTAGCTTGTCAGAAGTATGATGTCTTTGTATGAGGTCTGCAATGCAGCTAGAATTCCCATCTTCATTCTATAGATTTTGGTTCAATCTGATGTGGAGTAGGAACTCAAACTTCTCTCTTCAGTAATCCAGAGAGATCCTCCTACCAGTGATTCAGAAGAAAGATTGTCATCAGTTAGTGTTGTTTGTAATCATATAACATGCCAAGGACTACTTTCATAGTCAGTATTTTTAGGGAGAATACCAATGCCTAGGAGTCTAAGGCAGGCAAGAAATTGTTTGTGGAAAGAAACTTGGCTCCATAGCCAGCACAGATCCAGAGACTCCTAGTGTGTAACTGTTTTACAGGGTTTCACAGGGTCTACTTGCAGTCTGTTCAAAGCAGTTGTGGGAAAACAAGTGAAGAAAGCCCTTTCAATGAAACAAGAAGAGTTTGACAATGCTATCCTACTTTGGAGTATCTACCTGTCCCTTTTAGCAAGAGCTGTAGAAGATTTTGCTCAGTGGGATTTTTGAGAGGCACTATGATGATAAGAAATACTGTAGACTACATACCATTACCCTGTTTATTTTATTATCTCAGAACAGGCAGTATTTTTTTCTGTCTTAATTGCCACTTTTTCATCATTAGTTTCTGAAAAAAAAAAAAAAAAGGAAAGCTTTTGTTTGTAAGATTTCCTACAATAATAAATTAAACAGTCTTTGAGAGCAAACATTTTGTAGAAGAATTATTTTAATCTAACAAGATTTTTTAAGTTACTTATTAATTTAAACATTAATAAAACAAAATATATTGCTCATTGTTCATTATACACTGTGTTTCAAGTTTTCTGGAAAGATCCACAAATCATTCAGATTGTTTCTGATATATCTTCCAACATTTAAGGCAATTATTTATTCAATAATTTCTCCCTATTTTCTGCAAACCAGCTAGAGACATGCTTAATTGGAGGATATCTGGGATTTTCGTAAGTCCACTATAAAGATACAAATTAGTTTAAAACTCAAATGTTATAAATCCTGTTACACTTGTACTTATTCTTTTGAGTAGTCTAGCTGATTCCACTGAAAATGCTTAATCCAGATAATTAATCATATCCATAAGTATTTACAGGATTGAGAATTAAGGATACTAGGCACCTAAAGATGCATATAGGTACCTAATGGGATTTTCAGGGAGATTTTGGTACAAAAATGCCAGGTATTGAAAATAATGTAAAACAATGGGATATAAACCTTGAAAAACTCTGTGTAACATGAGATATAGATATAGATCCCAGACTCCATTTCAAGTCATCTAACAATGTATTGCACGGAAGAACAGATTGCCTCAATCTGTCTATGCAAACCTCTGACAGAGATAATCAAAAGGGTAATTCTAAGTGGTTTTATTTTTTTTTTAATTTGGCCATTAAAAACAAAAACATTGTCATGTATTGTAATTTGAAATATACACCCAACTCTAGATGTTTTAAATTTTAAAAGTCTCTCTACATCTGCTGTACTAGAAGGCTTTGAAAATTAATCCCCTTTCCTGAAGTCGGTCTTTGTTAATATGCTCACTCAGTATCTTTATAGGAAGTCAAGAGTGGATATCTCTTTACCTCTACCAAATTATGATCTATAGATGATCCCTCAAAAAACAGGAAAGGTGACATAATACAGTGTAAAGTATACGGTCTTTAAATAGATTTTGTCCTTTTCAAAGCCACAAGAAAAACAAATTACCTCAACCATTTTAGCAAACTTATTCAAAAAATATTTTTATAATTAGTATTTTTGTTAGAAGTATAATTTTTGTAAGAATTTAAGGACAATGACAAGACAGAGGAGAAACTTCAGTTGATCACTACAGGTTATGATTAGCTTTTAAAAGCTGGAAGTGCTTTACTAAATATTTGCAGGTTTAACTGCATAAATACAGGATAGAGAATAACAGATAGTACAGACATGCTGCTGAAAAGGATCTGTGGGTTATAACAGATCATAAGCTGAACACAGTCAACAAAGTTATGTTATTGCACAGATTATATACGTACAATGCAAACATCATAATGAAATGTATAAACGTTGTATGCATTGTTTAAGTGACATATGAAGTAGCTCTTAAATTCTGTTTGGCCTTGGTTAGACCTCAAAGGCAATAGTATGTCCAGTTTTGGGCTTTGTACTTCAAGAAAGATACAAACCGATTGGAGCGTGTCCAAAAGAGAGCAATGAGAATGATTACAGGTCTAGAAAACATGGCCTCTGAAGAAAAATTGAAGGAATTAAGTTTGTTTAGTCTAGAGTTGAGAAGACTGAAGGGAGCTATGACAGCAGGCTACAAAGATGTAAAAATAGGGGATAGGAATAAACAGTTTTCCATGCTCACTAGTAATAGCAGAAAAGTAAAACAGTTTTAAGTGAAACTAAGGTTAAATATTAGTGAAAATTTTCTAGCAACAAAACTAGTTGAGCTCCATTATACAGGGGCTGTGAAAGGAGAGTCTTAAAACATGTCCATATGTCATAAAACCTCTTTCAGGAAAGATACAGGTTTATGAGATCTTTGAGACAGGGTAACATAACCCTACAAGATATCTTCCAACTCCATGCTCTGTGGTTTCATAATTAACTATTTTGCACTCTTTTTTTAAGATGGAGCATAAACTATAAATAATATTTCATTATATAGAAGTTAAGCTGTGGTTCTCTTATTTGGTTATGTGTATTTTCTTGTCTGTGGTGTTGATTAAAAGTGAATAGACATTTATTCTATTAAGATTTTAAAATGTTTAAGTAAACTTCAATGCTTTTTTTTTTTTTTTTTTTCCTGGGTATCACTGGTACTTTTGTTGTTCACCCTTTCCCTGTTATGACATGACAACAGTGATGCTCCATTGAGCTCCTTAGAGCTTCCTGCAGTGATGCTGCTGATTAAGCCTTCTGACACCTTCAACAGATTCTTGTTGCATAGGAGATAACAGAGATACAATTATACTGCAGGTAGGTTTCTAAAAGAAAAAGAAATAATAGTAAAAATAAAGGAAAAAGAAACAATAATAATAAAGGAATTATTAACTTTTTAAAAAAATAATAAACTTGTCCAAATTTCAGCAAAATTGTTGACCACTTTTTTAGTTTAGTGTCCTGGGGAATATTCAAGATTCTTTTGCAGCTTATAATATAATTTTGCATCTCCTATAAAAGCATTCTGTAAACTTCATCAGAAGTCAGTTTACATGTTTCTGTTACAAACATATTTTTATTTGTTCTGTATCTAGAAATTCTTCACACTCTAAAGTTAAGATCTTTGAAGAAAACTTTGGAACTAGCAGCTTTTTATAGCATTCAGTTAGCTCATTTCTGCAAAGTGTTTCCACCTGAATAAATGATCATTAACATATGGCTTTTGCACACTGCCTGATGAGGAAATGATACAGTTTTGTTAACATAACCCAAGGAAAGACAGATCAGGTCACACAGGGTCCTTTTACCTCCGTTCACTGATACTGGCCAGCAGGACAGAAAGCAGACTCTTTGCAGGAGTGCTCTAGCATACTTAGGCAGCCTGCCGCAACATCTTAAGCTAATTTGTGCATTTGCATTTAAATAGTTCTGTTAGCTTTTTTTTTTTTTTTTTTCATGAGTTTGCTTAGTCATTTTCAAGCCAAGTTATCTACTTCATCCCATACCATGTGGTTCACAACCTCTGAATTGCAATGAGGGAGTATGTCCTTTTCTTGGCCTTATATTGGTCTCCTGCTAATTTTCATCTGATGCCCCTTCATGCTGATATGAGAAGTGACAGTGAAGTAATCATTCCTGTTCACCTGCATGCCAGTCATGCTTCTATGGGCCTTTTCCTTATCCCTCCTCAATTATCTCTTATGCAGGCTGAAGTGGCATAATCAGGTTTTCCTTCTCTTTTGTAGTTTTAACTCTTTCTCATTGAAGTGCAGTGTATTCTTATAGTGCTCTAACCCTTCTAAGTGTTGCATGATTGTCACGCACACACACTTAAAAAAATCCCTATCACAGTACAAAGACCTGACAGTTGTAGAGTCTTCTCTCACTCCCTATACCCTCAAGGGTTTACTTACATTTTCCTGTTATAAACACTTTTCTGAAGAACAAGCACTTTGAAATGGTAAAAAGTCTGACTACACATTAGATATACTTTTCCTGTTCTTTGAAGATATAAAGTTCGGCATATGTGTGCATTCTTATTTTATAGTTTATTTTGGCTGTTTGCTCCAAACACCTTCTGTCCCTTTCCTCACAGTTGCTTCACTTCAACCTCACTTCCACTGCCCTCCTTATATCCCTCCTTCTTATCTTTTCCTTCTTCCATTGCTTCTACCATGCATTTTGTCCCTCTCTTCATCTCCTCCCAGTATCACTATCCAACAAAGAAAAGGGGAAGAAAATGGAAAAAATTAATATGACAGCTGAAAAGCATTAATGAACTTTGTCTTTTAAGTTATTCTGTATTCTCTTAACCCTTTGTTTGTCTTATCTATTTGTAAATTGTTTAGGGTAGGAACTATTCTTTATTCTCTGCTGTCAAGGTTGGTGCCATGACCCCCATTTTGGTTACAATTCCTAAGCTTTTTCATATCACAAACTATGGTGCTATTGATGTTTTGACTGAAATAAAAAATAAAGCAGAAACTTAATTGACTAAAGATCTTGCTTTATGTAACAGAGAAATAACTTCAATTATATCTGAATTTGCTGTTATAACTACGTGCTTTGTTCTCCTTATTGCTCCTTAATGAAGTCAACTGTCTATTTCATGAGGATTTTTAATAGGTTTATAAGTCTTTGATATTCACAAGTTCTGAGTTTAAATGTAGGACTGCTTCATCACATTTATTGATTCATTTTGCATGTCATAAATAGTCATTTTTGTGGTATTTAAAATATCTGGATGTTATCTTCTGGGCTACTGAAGGTGCTAATGATCTTACAGAGTTCATAGAAAGATACAATGAGCGTTTTTGTAAAAGAAGCTGCTAATTCTTGCTCCTGTGTTTACACTCTCAAAGCCCTCTTATGCAACCCTAAGTGTAAATATAAAAGTTTGAAGCAGCCAGTCTATAGGGAGGGTTAGGGATTAAAAATTAAACTTATTACAGGAAGATTACAGGGATTCGAGAGAGGTAAACGGCTCCCAGATAGCATGTGTTCATTCTGAGTTTTCCTGCTTGACTTCTGGAAATCTGTGCATGAAGACATCCTTTAAGTGTCTCACAGGAGCAGGAACTTGACCAGGGCTACCCATAGGTAATTAATGATGAAAATAGAATAATTCCTGAGGAACAGTTTGTGTGCTGAGGAATATACAACATGAAGATCGAATGTATGTTTAAACAGAATAAAAGCCAGAAGCTGTAGATCTACTTTGTGAATGAAGAAAAATGTTACTGATGAATTTAAGAAAAAAAGTTTATTTTTTTTAGAGTTTAATTATATATAAAGACTCATCAATGTCAGTGTTTTCTGTCTGTAGTGTAGATATAGAGTTGTATAGGATAGTGTAGGGTCATATAGATTAGTCGATTACAACTAATTGTTCAGTTAAAGCCAGTGAGATCATTTACATGGGTAGCTCAAATATTTTTAACTCTTAACCCTCTGTAAATGCTGAACTGGTTAATCAGATCACATCCCAAACTACTGCGAGAATCAGCAATGAAACCAGAATAGTCATTCAGAATAAGCCCAGCAAGCGTGTGTTGGTATATTGATTGCCTCTACGAAGAAGACATAGTCTTAAATGCATGTTTAGTTTTACTGAAGTCAATGAGGAAACTCACATGGTTAAAGTGAGGAATGTAGTACCTTAAGATCTCTGTTCTGTGATCGCTTACCTAAGATGTGCCAGTGGTGTTAAAGAAAACTGGAACTGGAAGAAAATCATGGAACTTGCCAAGTCAGATGCTTTGCTGTCATAGTATGCCTGTAGTATAGTAGTCAGTATTGAACAAGTCTTTGTTAAAGTAGAGACTGCAAGACTGAGACATGAACTGAAATTCTCATTACTTACGTGTTAGCTTGTTTTCAAGCTGTCATGAAGAGAAAGTCAAATGAAAAATCCTATGTCTTATTCACTTCCTTAAAGTTTTAGAGAAACTTTTAAGCATAAAAGGATTTACTTATTTGATCAGAGCTGACAAAGTTGGAACCTAGCTATTCCCGGGTGCTGAACAGATGCCCATAAAAAGAGGAGTTCTTCCTCTCTCCACATTGATGTAATTTATTAGTTTACTGACAGATTGCTCAAGACGGAGATAGTTGCTTACCACAGTTATGACTCAGATTGATTTTAGGAATACATGGTTTGTGCAATTAAGGCCATTGTGTCTCTTCAAGTCATAGCCTGTTTGTTTACATAAGAATAAGAACTGTATATATTCCATTCAGCAAACTTATTTGTGAAAGTCTTGGTGGTTTAGCCCTATAATCCCAAAGGAGAAATAAGGATGTAAGAATTGTCTATATCCCTAGATTGTATTAGACAGTAGACCACATCATATAAACACCACAAATCTCATCTGATCTCATTTTTACTTATTCTTTGTTTATAGAATGTTTAAAAATCTTTCAAGGATTTCTTATCTTAAATAAGACTAATAGATTGTAGCGATCTGTACATGAATGTTTTGTCCCTTGTATGAAGCAAATGGATTTTTTTTTTTTCTGTTTAAATTATCTGTGTTCACTTAAGTTTCACTAGAAATCCATAACTTCTGAGGTAATATTTCAGAAAGTACACAAAAACTATGTTGCCTGCAATGTGCTTAAAGTTAGAAAATATGGTTGCTCACACAATTATCTAAAGGTAGAATTACAGGCTTTTTAAAGTGCCTGTTAGCCTCAGTAAATAGAAATATATGTAAAGAAGGAAATGGGGAGAAGTGAAAAGTGTTTTAGAAAGAGGATGGAAAAGATAATTAAAAAAAGAAACTGAATGAAAGAAATATGTCTACAGTAATGAATATAAAATTTGCTAGCAATATAAGATTGAAAACAGTGCTATTTTAAAGGGAATATTTAATCCTATTTCTATTATTTGTCCACAATTCCTGTCTAAAATGAAGCTATATTAAAGTGTTTTTATTGTGTACTTGGATAATATTACCTAAAATCTTGGTAGTTTTTAAAACTGCATTTACATTTGCTTTGTTGTTTTTTGTGAGCAATTGTTTGACACCAATGGCTATGATATCTATATACTAAGTGCTGTACAGAGTAAAGATATGCATATATATAACAACATGACTTGTTAGGAAACACGAGATGAAGCATTTGTTCGTATGATAGTGGTCTCAGCAAATCGGAGGTTTAGTTATGATCATGTATTTCGTAGACCTCAAGGCTGAAAACAGATTTAAATGCTTGAAGAGAAACTATGAGATGATTTTAAAGATTTTAGGGCAATATCTACTGCGCATGAAAGGCAACATGAAAGCAGGAAAATACTGCTTCAGTAAAAATTGAATAAATGGATGATGACAAAAGTAGAAATTGGAGTCGGCTTTCTTTTGCTCTTGTCTATACCACGTTTATCAAAAAGAAAAAGAAAAAGTCTTTAGATGTTCTTGGCCACAAAATGTTTTGAAAGATGTTCTGTAATTCTGCTTCGAATGCTGTCACAAGGCACATCCACTGAGATCTGTAAAAGGAATGGGTGATGTTTCAGTATCTTGGATTATAGAGCACACTAACCTAATGTTCTTCAGAGTCTTGACAAGTGCTCAAATCATTGCCTATACCATATTTATTAAAAAAAAAAAAAAAAAGAGGAAAAGGAAAATAAAAGAAAATAAAGAAAAAAAGAGCAAAGGTGAAAAAAAAACAACATCCATTTTTTCTTCAGATAAGAAAACCTGATCATAAGTAATGATGATGTTAAGTGTTTCCCTTTGGCTCTTTACAGAGGCAGTAGAGGTAGAATTTTAACTTAAGTGTTCTTGCAAGATCTTGAGATATGTCTAACCTCCTCTTTTAGAATGTAGTGTTTATCTAAAGAAGACTTAGTTCCGCTAGCTGTAAAAATTAGAAGCAATTATAATGATTGCATGAATGCCAGGCAGTTACACTTCATCTAGACCAATGTTGGTATTTCCAATGAATCCAAAATGTTCTGATTGCCTCCAAGAACTTTTGAATGACATTCTAGGGTAAGCTTATTGTCTCAGTGTAAACATGATACATTTAAGCTACTTATTTCAATGTTAGAGGAAGGTAAATGGATAATGAAAATTTGTCTTCATTTTTTTTTCACGGTTCTAAATAAATTTATACACAAAGGGTCATGTTTCTTCATGTATACTTTCATTAGTGATGAATGCAAGAATCACAGAATCACAGAATAGTTGAGGTTGGAAGGGAGCTTTAGAGATCATCTAGTCCAACCTCCCTGCTCCAGCAGGGACACCTAGAGCACGGGGCACAGGGTCACATTCAGGCTGGTTCTGAAGAAGTAGCAACAGGTTGAGAAATAGCAAGGAGATATGGAAAGAGGACCTGAGTAGGAGATAAATCAAGAAAATAAGAAAGAGGATAGCCACAAATTTAGGGGTGAACACCAAACACCACACTTTACACTTCCTATCTGATTGACAACCTGAATTCTATCTTTGATTTTGTTGTTTATTGAGTTCCAGGGTGATCAGCACTGGCAAGCTGTTTTTCAAATGAATATAAGAAGAAATAAGTTTTCAGGACCTGGTGTCCTTCCTTATAGCATTCCACCCAGCTGGGAGAAGGTATATAGAGAACTTTTGGTTGTATAAAATAATTCCTGGTTAGAAGATTTCATATTTTTGTATCATGACAACTTCTGGGGGAAAAAATGAAAAAATAAAATTAAAAGTTTAGTATCTGACCAACAGTCAGGCTACCGAGTATGGTGGAAGAAAAGGGCATGCACATGGCTATGAGATAGCACAGTTTAAACTAGGTATCCCAGAAGGAAATTTCCATCATGCTGTGGAAAGGAAATGGATGAAGAATTACTGGAATTAGTATTTAGTAGTGACAAGTAAGTGACAAGTAGTTCTGGTGTCTGAGGTCCAAGCAAATTTTGAAAATAGACCCTTAACCATCTCCTCAAATAAGCTGTGTCCAGTAAAGCAACATTTTTTTTTTTAATGTTATAAAATATCATTCTCTATACAAATCCACTATCTGTATAATTTCTTTTTTTTCAGCCACAGAGACCAGTGTAAGATCTTATATTAATAAAATGTTGATGAGGCTGGAAAGCTGGTAAGGGATTTCTGTAACAAACCATTCCTTGTCCTGTCACTGGCTCCCTACATTCTCCCCTCAGGTACTTGTACATGTTGATCAGATCTCCTCTAAATCTTCTCTTCTCTAGGCTAAAAAGGTCCAACTTGTTTAGTCTTTCCTCATAAGATAGATGCTCCAGTCCTTTAATCATCTTTGTCGCTCTATGCTGGACTCTCTCGAGAAGCTCCATGTGCCTCTTGTACTGGGGAGCCCAGATCTGCACCCAATACTCCAGGTTCAGCCTCACCAGAGCTGAGGAGAAGGGCAAAAATATCCAATAAAAGATTTTCTACAAATGGTACTTTTTTTTTTTTTTTTTTTTTTTAAGATCGTGCTCTTAAAATAATTCCTGAAGTGACTCACATTCCTCAATCCACTGGAAAAAAACAAAAAAAAATCTTTAGCCAGAACACTGGTTACAAATGGTTGTGATTTTCATAGTCTAATTGTGTGGAAATTCCTCAGAGGCACTTGGCTCTGCTAGCAGTCTCTACAAGCTCTCTCTGCTGATGTTTTCTTACTGTTCATTTAGAATGGACAGGAATTTATAGTGTAAATATCCTCCAGCTGTTTGTAGAGACTTGAACTGGCACTGGCATGTCATTCTAGTTTCCAATCAACGTAAAAAGTTTCTCTCTCTCTCTTTTTATCTCTTCTCCCCTCCCTTCCTCTCTCCTGATCCCTCTCCTCACCCCCACCTCTTTATTTCTTTGTTCGCTTTGGCTAAGTGTTTAAGTAACTGGCAGAAATTAGCTAAACACCACATGATCTATTGCAAATAATGTAGAGAGGACTTCTGAAGTATTTATGTGCTGCCTTTTAGATATTCTTTAATGCTTTGCAAAAGTGTACCCATTTGGTACTAAAGGGCATACACCAACATCAAATAGTTTCCAATTTCAAATAAATTGTTTATGGAACTCTAATGTTGTTAACACATAATTCAGGGAAAGGCTTCTTTTCTGACTTTTCTTTTTTTAGTAGAGACTGTCTATAAGTTTGCCTTAAGGCAGCATACATTGCTCCCCCACTCCTTAGGCAAATATTGGTATTCCATTGTAGTACATATTTGGTACGGTTCATACTAACCTACTATTTGCAGTATGTATATTTTTTTTCCAGTAAAATGTCAGTGTAGCATCTTAATAGTGGCTCTTGTAATAATCTTGTAATTGCTTCAAATTAAGAATGTTAATTTGCTTGCTTACTCAGTGTTCTGGAGAACTTTTTCTTGGCTTCCTCATTTCCCTGACTTGGTGGCCTAGGTAAAGAAGACGGACCAAGATCTGTTTGCTTTCTTGTTTAAGCTTGTTCAGGTATGAATTCTGGGTTGAGTGCAGGGAGGTTGTGCTGTTTTCCATAACCACTTTCGAAGTGACCTTTCTTTAGATTTTAAGCTTTGCAGAGAGCTAATGTTTTCATTTCCTAGTAGTGGCATTCAACACAAATCTGATCTGAGTTCTTTTTTCTACACATTTAATAATGTATTCTGTATATATTAATGTCCTAAAGGTGTGGGTGAATGAACAAGTTACTGCATCATCAGCAAGGTCTTCTGTATGTAGAAATTGTGCTTTTTTTTTTTTTAATATGCCTTTCTCTCTTTGGATTTGTGATATTTTTTAACCCAAAATCAAACAGATGGAAGAGCATACGCATACATTCACAAAGCACATTTGAAGGATTTGCCTCTGTGTCAATCATGCACAATTCAGAATCAGGGATTCAAATAACTTTCTTAAAATGAAATAATAAGAATCAAATCATAGCAAGCATTTCAAAACGGGAATAACCAAG
>VZSV01000287.1:103910-117076 GCA_013398735.1 Nothocercus julius
CTTTCTTTCTTTCTTTCTTTCTTTCTTTCTTTCTTTCTTTCTTTCTTTCTTTCTTTCTTTCTTTCTTTCTTTCTTTCTTTCTTTCTTTCCTTTTCAGGAAATTTGAAGAGTCCAGAGAAGTTACCTTTAAAAAGATACTTGTTTGCTTATTTCAGGGATTGCTCTACGTTGCCAAGTAGAACACAGCCCATTCTTTCATAATGAAAACATCTGTAGCCTTTTCCCCTTGAAAACAATAGCACTCCTCAGCTACCATAGAGGCCAATAACGTCTTGAAGAAATTAAACAAAGAATATTATTACGAATGTGATTTCATGAGAAATAAAATGAAGTGCAGAACTACAGATAGCAACAAAATTTTAGGATGAAGGGATCTATAGGTCTGCACATATTTCTTGTCCTTGCTGAGCTATTGTATATTTAAGATAGTAATGTGAAAAACATTCTTTCAAACAGTAATCTGATAACTATGCACCCTCTGCTTAGTATCTCTATATTGTGTCATATCCGTTTTTTATGCTGTGACTGCAAAATCTCTTTAGCACCATTTGAATTCTGTAGTGTATTGGACAATATCACACAACAGATAGATAGAATTTAGCTCTGTGACCTGACATAGATGTATCTTTCTTTATAAAAGCTGAAATAATTACAAATTAGAAAAATATATCTCTAACATAAAATACACAGGTCAAGCAAATTAATTTATTCACTGGAGCCAAGTTTTTCTCTATTCTTGGAAGAAATTTATATTACCTTATGGCTACATATGTGCTGTCTACACTTGATTGCCCCCAAGTTATTACAAAAAATCTCAAAATAACATAATGAACTTTTTAAAACATCTGTTACTGTCTGTGTCTTTGGGGGGAACAAATATGTTAGCTCAGCCTCTGGTCAATGCGAACTTAGTGTGCTAAACAACAATACAGCAGCAGATGTACAAAAAGGGCCAGAAGGCTGGAAAATTTTGGCTACTGCCTCTTCCTTGGTAACAGGAAATGAAGAGATCATGATATAATCCATCTGAATACTTCTTTGTCATTCTTTGCCTTAGTGCAGCATGAATTCAGTAAGACAGCTCTTTATTCCTTTGCATCACCCATATTCTGTCACATAAGTTTACACAAGCATTGCTTTTCTATCTTTTCTTACTGAAGGCAAGTATTTTCTTCTGTTTTTGAACATTTCATTTTACTATTTTTGCAGCATTTCCATACTTTCACAGTTATTGACATAATAATAATGAGCTTATTAGCTTTAAAATATACAATTTAGACATAATTTAAAATATATAATTAAAACAAAATAGAAAGTAAAAAATGCTTCCGTCCAGTCCCAGAATGTTTCTAAAATATTCATCCTTACCTCAGCAAGCAAATATTTTTATCAGATTAAAATAAATAAACAAAAATAGCACTTTGTTATTTTTCGTAATGTTCTATTTTTTGCATCACTTGACTAATAATTTTGTATTTTGTTCTTAAAATAGGCCTTTCCAGGCAAATATTTTTCTATAATATTTTTGTATAATATTAGTTTCTTTGTAGGGGAATGGTATGGCAGTTCTTGTACAAGAATGTGTTTTCTCTGAATATTTGTTGGTTCAACTAATCCAAAAGCAGTAAAACTTACAGCAGATCCAGGGATAAATACGCATATGTAAAAGCTTCCTGAAAGTTTCCATAAAATGGAAATGATAATGAGTACTTTGGCAAAGCATTATTAATTAGTCTTTCCAGATATATATACAACAATATTACTGTCCTACTATTGTAAATCCCTATGAATTAAAATGCAATAATATTTTTTCTCCTATTTCAAACATTAAGAAAGCATATTTAGCAATGGTGGCATACATGTTATTAAATAATGATAATGGTATTTCTTATTTATTGATCATATGCAGATTCCATTTAAAGGGGAGAAATCATTCCAGCCACTTGAGTTTTTCTCTAGCATCTTAAAAGCTGGGTGTTTTTTCAAACTCCTTGGCTTTGATAGTGCTGATACATTCTCTCCGCCATACCAGAAGGTCTTAAGCTGAAGTCTCCCTGGCATTACGGAGCAAATACTCTACAGCCGAAGACTTGTTTGTATGCATTTTTGACATTTTAGCAGCCCCACCTTCCAGCTGTGGATTACATTTTATCTGGCTATGCAGAAGGACTTGGGGCATCTGTTATCTGACTAAGCATAAAATGCTCAGACCCAGTATATTTGCATCTGCAGAAGTTTTACTTTGACAGTTAATGCTTACAAGGTCTTATTGTTCAGGACTTTACCTTCTCATTTTACGCTAACAAAAGCAGGAAACCTATGCACCCTGAGAGAGGTACAAACTCCTGTAACTTGCCAAACTTCTGTAAATATGTAGGAGTATTCTTCAGTAGGCAACTAGCTGTCTCTTTCTAGCAATGACGTTTTAATCTCTTGGAGCTGACTTTCGTAGCTCTGATGTAGTTTGTCATCTGTCAGGATAATCTGACACTACTTTGTACTACTTTAGAAGCAGAACTTAGCCGTAGTTTTCAGAACTACTCTGTCAGTGCACACAATTGCCTCAACATGTTTTTTCACTGTGGAATAGGATTTCTATTTTCTTTCTGGTGATGTTCAATCTAAGATTCTTGGCACCACAGCCAAAACAGCCTGTAAAATGCAGTGCTTTATGTTATGCGTGCGCAATCAGGGCCCAAGTGTTGACAAGAAGTTCTTAAGAGATTCTGTTATTCCACCTGTGCTGACTGCTTTTCTATCCTGCCATAATGCAAAAGAAGAATGAAGCAGATTTACAAATGCGCCTGGCAGAATTTTTGTAGGAACCTCTAGAGAGAATTTCAGTTACTGGTTAGTATGGAGCATGGAACTAAGCATGGAGCCACATGTACTTCTGTGCACTGTGTACCAACTGGGGTGCAGAAATCATAGACACTTTAACTTTCTTGAGAGACTTTTTAGCAACCTCGCTGCATTGTCCAAATAAGGATATATCCCACAGCTGAGACAAGTGATACATCCTAGTATTTCTCTTGACATGAGCAGCCTTCTATTCCCCATGACCTATGATGTTCACATCATCCTCTCCTCATGCCACATGGTGGGAAAAATCTGCACTGATAATCTGATTGGAATCTTTGTGATTCTCAGTGTTATAATTGAAAAATTTTTTTTTTTTTTGTTAAAATACATATACCAGATTCCTCATCTGGATCATTAGATTGTGAATTAATTTAGGGTATAGAGATATATTCTATTTTGCTACATACTGCTCTCAGAAGTTTTAAAAAAATGGTAGGGAATTATACCAAAAATACACACATATTCAGAAATTCCAAGGACTTTTTCTGAGGAAAAAGAGATGTTGGATCAACTAGAGTATTTAGAACTTTTTTTATTCAAGTCTCTTTCATTATTTTTTAATTAATTATTGGTTATATTTACTTATTTTTTTAATAACTTTTTATATACAAACTATTTCAGTAAGTAACTATTTATCACTATATATATTTATATACAGGATTTTTGCTCATTACTTACATAATTTTAAAATGATCAATCAATAGAAAAGAAAAACTACTTATTTTCTTGTTCAAATCATCTTTTTAATATTATTTTAGTATTTTTAATATTAATTTATAGTGTTTTCATTACAACCATGTGATGTCCATTAACATCTGACAAGAGGGCCAGAATTATAAAACCTCTATATATAGTCAATATTGTTGCCTGGAAGTCTTATTGGCACATACACAATATAATATAGTAAAATTTGACACAAAGCAGTTTATGACACAGTAAGTAGCAAAAAAAAAGGTACTTATCATTAACATCAAACCTCCCACATCATTTAGCTCTAAGTGGGAAAGGCATCCCTAGGCCAGTGTGTCTGTTTTTACTTCCTTGCTGGTTATTCTGGATGCTTATTCTGGATACTCTTACTTTACTTTCCCTGATACTAACTGTGATTTCTATCACTAGTAGTTATGTCTTCTTAAGAATTCACTGTGTCTGGGACAAGAGCCACAACAACATTTAGGTCTGAAAGACAAACTGGCACAAAATCATTGCCAGAATGGAAACCTTTTAAGAGCTGTAGTCAACCGATAACCTGTTGAGTTTATGGTATCTCAATTATCCTACTCTACCTAAAGAGAAGCAAACTGGGAACCAAAGTCAGAAATTAAAACCAGAGGTATCTATGTGTCTATCTATCTATTTATATATATTTTTTTGTTTTTGTTGCAAGCTGTTGTGCATGTAATTTGCATGTGAACTTTAATACTGCTATTTCCAGTGGTCATTAAATCGGAGAAAGATAGAGCCATTTCCAGAAGTCTGAACCACATTCAGGTCCTAAGAAACATTTAGTCAAACATCAGAAATAGGCTAAATATTAAAAGCAAGTAAGATAACGTTTTGATAGGCAGGTTTAGAAAAGAGTTCAGAGAAAGTAATTGCATCTGAATTCTCCACATAAAAGTCTTAAAAATCTCCACTTAAAAATTTAGAAGTTCCCTCAGGATGATTTCCATCTTAGTAATGACTTTCCTCAAAATGTCTGAACAGATGCACATGTACTCCTGAGAAATGAGATACATCATAGTTAGAACAAATGGCCTAGAAGAGGACAGCAGATATTGAGAGAACAAATGGGCCAATGACGGTAGATGTTGCACTAGTCTGTAAAATTCAGCTACAGATCTGGTGTTTTCATTTTCCTTGGTTCTAAACCAAACACCGGGTGCCAAGCCACCTTCCAAAATATGTGGGTTTGAATGCGGGAGATTCAAACCCCAGCTCCAGATCAGGGCTCTGTGGCTCAGAGCCATTGCTAATGCTGAAGCATAATACAGCTATGACAGTGTAAGAGATGTGTATTTATACACAGTGCTCATGAAAATCCCAAACAACACTAAAGCTGTTTTATTTGAGAGTCTTTGATGTTAATAAGAGATAGGCTTATGCCAAGTCTGGCACATCAGAGTTTGAATTGTATAAAGGCAGCAGCCACAGCGCCTTTGTTCTGCATGAGGGCTTATATGTTGAGAGAGAGATTGTGCTTACAGTTGTGAACAGTGTAAAAACATTTTCAGAGGCCATAATGCTGTTTCATGTCGATTATTTGTTGAACAGGACTAACTATCAACCAGCTGACAGTTTTCAAACTAGTGGGAAATGAAGCAACAGATATTCTCCCCCTTTCTATACCGGAGACTGTAGACAGTATATGTCTTGACCTTGAAAGATTTCTTTGAAATGGTTTATTTTCTGATTTAACTAGAAATACTTTTTCCTAACCTCCAACTTATTTTGATTTGACTTAGAAAAAAGTCTTTCATTCCAAAAGGAAACATTAAAGAAACACGTTTGCTTTCATGAGCAGAAAGTAGAAAGACCTCAGAATACTTATATATAGCCCAGCCACTTAGATGTACAATCTCTCCAAAATCTTTAGTTTTCAGGATTTTTGATTTGATTTTATGTATGTATATATGGCTTAAAAATGTAAGTAATAAAATAGTGAAATACTTTTAATTAAATTGTCACAACTAAATCTTTTGACATTTGGGGGATTTTCTCCATCCAAAGAATTTCCATTTTATGCTCAGTTTAAACTTCTGAAAACAACGTTTAGAGTCAGCATCAGATTATGGCCACCTAAGTTTAAGAATTTAAAAATGTAGATGACAATATGCAAATGAAACTCCAATCTCAAATGCCAGTGAAAATCTAGGTCTTGATTCCATTGCTCGTTCACAGAGACTTGATAGCATTAGAGATGTCCCCAGGGGGCTGAGAACATCTGCATCAGGCTGATGGGCATAACACAAGACCCACGGGAGACCCACACACTTGTGGGGTGGCAGCTGAAGGCCAACGCTGGTTAAAAGATTGCCATTGATTATAATACGATCTTAGGTGACTAACATGCATACATGCATCTACATTTTGGTACTGGGATGTAACCTACTCCTTCGCTCAAATGCCTATTTTCAGTCACCTAAACAGACAGGTTGTGCCATCTGTGGAGCACTAGGATATTCAAGATATTGCACAGGGCTAATAGGAGACCAACAGGGCACCCAGCATGACTTCTTTTTCACGTGCAGCTGGAGGTAAGGCATGTTGTTGTGGGACACCTCAAAGAACACTGGGTACCTATGTTTATGTAAATGAACTGAAACAGAAATGCCTGCAGGGTTCCTGTACATTTTTTATTCCAGCCATATATATGAGAATAGACGTGACTTTTTTTTTTTTTTTTTTTTTGAAAGGGGATCTAAATATCTAATTTGATAGTATTATACTAATCTCATTATCAAAATAAACCTTTTCATTGATTTCATGTACAGCATTTGCCTGACCAAAAATAAAATGTCAGTGAGGAAACATCAGCTGATGAACCTGATACCAGTTTTGAACATATGCTTTGTAGCCAAAGAAGAAAACTAAATTTTCATTTAATCATATCAGTATATCATCATCCTATTATATCAGGAGTGTTTCCTGGCTTTGAAAGAATTTTCACAGCAGGAATTTATACAGCATGCTTATTGTACCAACCTTTACATTATTAACTGAATTCATTATGCAGTCATTCAAAAAAAAAGAAATAGGTTTTCTCATGGTATTGAGCATAGAGAGGAATTGTGTCAATATATTTGTGTTGTTACATTTCCTAAGCCAAAATGTCATCGTTTTTGTTATCAAGTACGTTTGGCAGGGAACTCTAGCAGATATGAACCTGATGGACAATTTCAAAGCATGCTCCATCATTAGTGTGCTTGCTGTCACAGCCACAGGATGCATTCTAGCAAGAGCATTCTTGGACTTCTGTCAAGTTTCTCTGTCTTGTGCCTATAGTGTAATTTGACTAATTTGATTGCTTCCCTTCCTGGTTTGGCACCTGTGATGAAATTTCAGACACCTCACATTTTGCCACATTACTGGTCTCATTCTTGGACTGACATTCACAATGCCATTTTTGAAACATAATGGACTACCAGAGAAATATTATACACACTTCAGAGAAACACAAAGATGCTGCACTGCGAGGTTCCCAGTTTCATGCATCAGACTGACAAGTGGTCATTCTGCTGTTGGTCAACCTCTGTGCTACTTGTTTCTCTTGTTTTTCATAGTTCTAATTTTTCCTCTTTCCTTTTAAATAGTATTGATTCTCCATGTCCCCTATTCTTTTTTTTAAGCATATCTAATGTAGGTCAGTGAAGTAGCTCTTTTCTTTTCTCTTCGGTCTTTTACTACATTCAATCCAAAGTCATTGTTCAAATTCAAGTTCATTGAAATGCTATAGAACTGATATCTTATTATCATAAGAATAAAGCTGCTACAAGTCATCCTCACCATCCTCCAGTCTAAGCAGTCAGTAAAGTAATGTTTGTCCAAGTTCACCACCTTAGTCAACAACAGAGCTAAAAGCTGAAATGCAGTAATTGCTGGCAATGGGTTATCACAGTTAACCATGAAATAAGTAGAAAAATAACCATGTTCTCTCTAAAAATACAACTTCATTATGCAAAAGATTGAATGAAACAGGTTGAATAACATTCTATTTGCATTCTAATATTCTGACATAAAAAATGGTATAAAGTTGGTAGCCAAGAATTTCTTATTTGGTTGCCTAGAGCACGTTTCTATAATTAAACTTTTAAATATAAAACCTACTTTGAAAGAGTCTATCATCATCCTTCTGAAGTTGCCTTCTTTAGTTTTTGTGTGTTTGTTTGTTTGTTTGTTTTTCTTTCTGTTAATGAAATAATTATTCACTTTCACCTCATATAATTATTATTGTGGCTTAAAATATTTTGATCCCAAAACTCACTTTATTGAGGCAGATTCTGAATATGTATTTTAATAGTCAGTATTTAGCCTGTTAGCCAGTGTGTTACCATACACAGATAACTTAAAATTTATACCTCAAGTTCTTTTCACAGACTGAAATGAGCAAGTAAGTAGGATGCCAACAACACAAGCAGTATGAGCAAATCACATCCGGGTAAGAGTCTGCTGTGTAGTCTCTCTCTCCTAAGTCATTCAGGGCCCCTGCTAAGGATCAACTGCTGAAGAGGCAGAACTTATTTCATTTCTAATAGAACTGAACACTGGTGATTCAAAATATACTCCCTGAAGTCCAAAATATTAGCATAACAGAGAAAATTAGTTTATAAAATGTTAAATTCTTTTTTTTATTATAGAATTATTATATAAATAATAAAAA
This sequence comes from Nothocercus julius, assembly GCA_013398735.1. NCBI lineage: Eukaryota > Metazoa > Chordata > Aves > Tinamiformes > Tinamidae > Nothocercus > Nothocercus julius. The sequence continues at coordinate 112,153 of VZSV01000287.1, forward strand.
CAAATCAAAATATTGAACGTAAAAACTATAAGCACCACAAAAGACAGTATTTTTTTTGTACTAAGAGGATAAAATCAGAATGTCTAAATGTTTCCATATCCTTCATATCAATTTTTTTTTCTTTTTTTCCAGAGTAGACATATTGCCAAAAATTGAAATTCCAATAAAGCTACTTTTGCCAATGTGCTATATTTAGTCCAGTTTTAGTATTTAAATTTCCACATGGACAGCCTTGTCATCCCTTCTAATGAAATTAACTTGAACTGGGACTTTCGATTAATTAAAGCTCAGAGACTCACTGCATTCATGACTTGGATAGAGAACTTTCTTCAATACTTACATCACTGTAACATATATATTCTTTTGGGGAACATTAAAAAAAGCAGGAAATCTGCTAACGTTTAAAATGGATAAATGAGATTACTGGAGAAATTCCTTTCCTACAAATGTAGCTCTTTAGAAAAAATATTTACAGTATCTAGAAGCACTGTACAGTAATTAAAACCACATTTTTAAATGATGTACATGATATAAAGATTAGGCTAATCCTTCAATTTTATCCCTATTTAATTGTTTATATCAATTCCTTGTTTTAAGAGCTGACAGTTAAGATCTGATTTTGGGCTTCAATTCAAATGATTAAAAGGCCTAACTTAATGATGTTAAGTCGATGGTTTAATATTTGTAGAATATTTTGTACCAAAATGCATTGAAAAGATATTGAAGTTGTAAAGGCAAGTGCTAAAAAGTTGAACAAAACCCTTATTGCTGAAATTATAGTAGCATAATCAACCCAAAGGAAAATCAATGTTAGAAAATATCATCTCAAAAAAGTAAAAGGTTTAATAATTAATCAAATACCTGAAAAAGGAGGAATATAATGAATAGTGTGGGCCAAGATGAACTGTAACCAAAATCACTTGTTTCACATACTATAGAGGCCTGATTCTTTTTAGAGTTCCCTGAGGCTGATTCTAATGAAATTTCAGCAGTAATGTTGAAGTTTTTCTCTGTCAGCATGGACTGTGGCTCTCTGAGATAACTTAGTGGCCCAACGTGGTAATTTTCATATCTGGGAGAGGCCTAGTGAATAGGTAAGTAGGGTTTACTGCTGAGTCCGGTTTAAGATTTGGTTTCAATCACTTATGCTGAAACTCTAAATACTGTCCTCCTGTCCTTCAAAATGCAAATGTGACTGGGAACAAAATTGACAAGGTTCTGGAAAGGAAAATGTCAGTCTAAGTTCCACTACGAAAATCAAAGATTCTCTTTGCAGCCCAGTTTATGCTGCCTTTTTTTTTTTTTTTTTTTTTAATTCCTCTTTTTCCCTTAACATGCCAACCGTCGCAATACTGTACTGGGATGTACCCCAGCTCATAAAAATGATTCCTCCAATTCAGATATATATTGTGTGAAAATATATTCCACTGCAGAAGGTCATACTCCCCTGAAAACAACTACTTTTGTTTTTGGCTATCTACAGCTTACAGCTTTTGAAATAATATTCTGAAGAAATTCTGAAGAAATATATCCAATTAAAATAGGATTAGCTAGAGCAAACAACAAAAAAAAATTGGCCTGTTATGTTTGTTGGAATGGAAGTTAGGTCTGATTTCAGTAGTCAATAGAAGTCTGCTTTTTGTGTTTGTTTATTTCACTCTGGATGGATCTATGTCTTCTTATTCCTGATTAATTCATACAACCTTACAGGTTCTAGGAAGATGCAAAAGACAAAATCATCCATACAATATCCAGTTTAAAATTTAGGCTTTTAAATTTAGTTATAGTGTTGAACTTAAATTTATTATTCAACTTAGTATTAAAACATATGTATTGTTTGTATATATGTATATAGGATATACATATACATAACATATCCAACACGTTAATATATACAATATGCACAATACATTAAAGTACTTCAGCACGTTTTCCCATCTACTATACACACAGACACATACATACATGTACACACCAATGTACTGCCGCTCTTCCTACCATCATTGTCTCTGATTTTCTGTATCCTATCTTCATAATGGTCAGCATTTTGGGGATATCTGAGGATTTTATTGTTTTCGTTTGAAAAGAGATCTTACAGGGCAAAAAAGAAGCATGTCTCTGTTTAAACATACAATATTAAGAGACAAACGTTAATCAAATACTTGAGATGCAGCATGATATGTGAAGGTAAGAATACAACAACATAATGAGATAGATCTTAAAATATAATACATGCTAATCTTGGAATTTACAACACAAAAGTGCAAGCCATTATTACCTCACATGTTTCTGGGTCAGACAGTATGTTTATCTTCTCCAGAGCTCATTTGCCATCTCAAACATCCTCTTGCAACTCCTATTTCTGCCTTAGATGCAGCATGCTTGTGTGTAAGTCATCTGGGAAACAAAAATAAAACAAAACAACGACAACAACAAAACAACCTTGGAGATATTATAAGCATATTCAGTGTTTTATCTGTTCTTTTCCTCTGAACACTTAGGTTGCCCTATCTGTTGGTAAGGAGGTAGACTCTGTGAATTGGAAAACATAGAAGAAATTTATTGTTTTGCAAACTTTTTTTTTTTTTTTTTTTTTTTTTTGACAAGGGAATTGTTGCTTGCTGCAAGTGATTCAAAAATTACGAATAGTGCCTCACCAGCCTTAAAGCAGGTATTGGCTTTTTGGGACCAATAGGGAGTATTGAATATTCCTTCCTCTTCCAACCATGTTAGTTACATGATGCTTTTTTAATTTGCTTTCCACTCTGAGGTGTGTAAATGGAAAGGGTGTAGTAATTTATAAAATTCTTAGAGCAGCTAATTTAGACCAGCTTAGGAAGTTCTCAGTGCACTGCTCATGTAATGGAGCATCTTGGAGACTGATGATTTAGACTTGAAATGAAGGTCATGGCATAACTTTCCTGGAAGAAGAATAGGGAGATTGTTGCGTGGGGTCGGGATTGGACTTGTTTCAGTCAGCCTTATATATGTATATGTCTACATCTGAACTAGGATTGCTTGTAGTCAATGGAGAGATATAGGTAAAATGGGAAATAATCCCTTTAGAGTGAGAATTACTCCATACAATCCTTCACTGATTCTAGCATGATTAATACAGCCGTCATGACTTGGATACCTAAAGTTTCATGAACTGAATTTGTGTCTCCTTTCATTCTCAGAGAAGGCCATAGGTCACTATACAACACTTCTGAAATGAGTGTGTAGGCTTTGGTGGAAAAGCAGAGCATCCTCAGGAAGAGTGTGATCATCATCGCTAGATTCTTTTCTGTTAATAAAGTTGTGGGCAGTTTAAAACACAGGCACTTTTCCTTGTACCTCTCCTATATTGAGATAATTAGTAGAAGGAAAAAAGCTTGTTTTTCTTGGCATTCTTTTTCTTGGTTGCTCTTTATACCTGCAAATCTCTGTAGTTTCAAATGAGTGACCTTGAAGCCATACCATGAAATCATACCGGTTTTTGATGATCTGGCCATACGAGATGTTAAATCCCTTTGGGTTTTTTTCTTTCTTTTAAACAGAATGCAGTAAACTGATGGCCAGAAATTAATTAAAAAAATGAATGCTAGTTACTGCAAACGACTTCATGCTCTGTTTTTCTGACTCACTCTCCCCAACTTTTAGAAGCAATAATTTCAGCCCCAAGAATTAATCCTGCAGAGACCAGATGAGGACGAAGTCATTCACTTATTAGTTGTCCTGTGTTTAACTTGCTCCTACTCAAGTGTTTTTGGCTGGAAATGAATAGAGATGGGTAGAAATATGAGTGTCTCCCATATAAGAAATTTACTTATGAAAGTAATATTTTAGAGCTCACCCTTTCAAGTCAACAGCTTTTTGAAGCTCAATTCCAGCCACAGAAAAAGCCAGTGTTTTTTACCTTTCAAGTTGTAGATTCCCAATGAAAAAAAGAAAGTAATGAGCACACATATTCCTTTTACTTCCCTGCCATCTGCTTCTATTGTCTTTTCTTCTAAACCTGGTCTTCAGCTAAAAATAAGATTCTGTAGCCACAAATATAACTTCAAATTTAAATTACAATAAGTTAATGCAACAGAGAAAAAGAATAATCAGTCAGTCTCCTCCTTTATTCCTAAATCTGCTCAACTTCTTCTTCTTATCTTTTCTCTCAGAAAGTCCAGATCTTACTGATACCTCACAGGTCATTTCTGCATGGCCAGAGGTGGGGTGACATGAACCACAGGTATCAATGTCCCTGAAATCCAAACATAGATAAATACTGACAATAAGAATTAAATATGCCAAGCATTTTAATATTGCAAAAGACTTTTAATATCCATACTTCATTAAAACCTTTGAATTTTTGATTAAGAACTTGGGCATTGGACTCCTCTTTCTGGTAATACTTTACTTTTTCTACAAAGTGTGCTATGGACATAAACTTTTTTGTTTTTTTAAAAACATCTGAGAAGTAGATATTATTATTATTAATATTATTATCATTATAATTATTAATAATAATAAAAATAAATCCATGAAAACACTACCCGAATATAGAGGGAGCTAGTGTTAGTGCTGGATTAGAAAATGTTTTATTGCCATGCTTAGATCAGAATTTCCAAGAACTTAATGATTATGAAAGAAGCTTAGTCTAAATGCAGGATATGGAAAAGTATGTGGTATGTTCACTCCCCCTCCCACCTCCATCCATACAGATACTCCTGAGTATTAGAGCAGATCTTCTTAGGCCACAGAAGACTTAATTTGATCCCATCTGGCTTTGGGTCTGACCTTGTCTATGCAATGAATATGGAGATTTCCACAGAACATAAACAACAGTGAAAACTGAAGCCTAGATTCTATTTGTACAAACAACAACTTGTTTCCTTGCTTATTATTTTTTAGATCAGATCCAGAAGGAATGATGTCCTTACTGTTTGAAGTT
>VZSV01000287.1:125532-135818 GCA_013398735.1 Nothocercus julius
TTTTTTTTATATATACATAAATATGTATATAATGGCATTCAAATATATTCTCAATTTTTGAGAATATATAATCATGTTATTTGTGTTGTCTGATACTATCTATGTATGTGGAAATGCACCAGCATTTAGCTTTAAATCTGTTGCTTAATTAAACAATACGAGAATACTAAAACATTCATCTTTTGAGATATCTTACTGTTTCATTGCCAGTACTAATTTCCAATTAAAATAACAACTCTCCTGAGCTCAGCTAAAATGACTTCCTGTCATTAGGAATTTCTCAGTGTGCATACCTTCCATCAATCCAAAATGTTGTATGATGGGTAAAAAAATGACTAGCCTGATACAGTTTATGACTATAGTGCTCAGCGGTGAAGGCCAATTCCTTGCTGCTAAAACAACTCCACACAGAGAGAGACCTAAAGATTTTATGAAGTCCATGGGAGCCCACTGGGGTTTAACAGTCTGTCTAGGATGAGCAACCACCAGTGTTGAAGCTTCAGTGCAAAGCAGTGAAATGTAGATAAAATTTTGATATAGGAAGAAGATTTTAGTGAGTTTTGGGTCAAAGGTATAATAAGGTGCAGACAAGCAGAAATGTATGAATTGGCACATAGACCTATTTTTATACTTTGAGACATGAATTGCTGATTGCATGAACAATTTAAATATTTTTCCACTATCATCTCCATAAAAAGTGTTTAAACATCCTTCGGAACAAAAGATGTATTATGTCCTGCACAATAAACCAGGAACCCAGATGAGGACAGGTAGGCAAGAACTGTTTCAATAATAAAACATAGCTCTCTGCTCTCCAAACTGTAGGTGCTGTATAAAATTTACCACTTTAACACTGCATGCAATATTGAAAGTCTTTGTTTTGTAACATTAATCCTTAATAAATTTGTTAAATATTCTTCAACATGTTTCTGATATTCATTCTTATTTTAGCAACTATTCTCTAGAAAGTAAGAGAAGTACATCTTTGATTCAATAAAAGGTGTTTAAAAACATCATTTGTATGAGCTTTATGATGTTTTGTCATCCCATCTAAAAGATTATATAGGAGAACTAGAAAAAACACACTAAAGATTAGCAGAGTAGTGGTGTGGAATGACTTCCATATTGTAAACAGACAAGGAATCTTCAGCAACAAACAAGTATGAGTAACATATAATAGACACCCTTAGTTGTGAAAAATTAGGATGACATTTAACAGAGGCTGTCAAAAAGTAGGAATAATTAACTGTACAAATACAAGGTGAGAAAAGTTAGCAAAAATTTGTAAGAAAACGCTCCCGGGATTATAGAGAATCAGAACTGTATCGTTAGGGAAAAGGCAATCAAACTGAGATGCATGAATTATACTAAATATTTCTTAAAGAACAGATTTACAGAGTTTGTGATAACACTGAAAATATGTAGAATCCGCAAAGAAAGGACAATGGGGGTGAATACATAAACTGAATATATAAAAAGAAATTCTTTGTAACAGAAGATCTAGATCTTGGAGGGAGAAATTGCTGCTAAGACAGACAATCATGATGTGAGTAGCTTGAAGGCTACTTGGATAAATAATTCTCTTTTTAAAAAAAGGTACATATGATATAAATAGTCTGTTTAGCTTTAGAACAGTGTTATTGTCTACAGTGTAGGGCATGTAACACGTCAGGGAAAAGGAAGATTATGCATTTCTGGGCATTGGAACTCATCTAGGTGACTCCTAAGGCACAAAGTCTCTAGTAGAGAATGCAAAAGCTTCTCTATCTCTTGGGTCTGTTCAAAACACAGGATTTGGGTAAACCATCACTGCACAAGGAAACTTAGTTCAGTAAATAAGGCTAAGACTGTCACTGCACAGAGCAGGCACTTACCTAGCAAGGTTCTTTTTCCTCCTTTTGAGCTTTAGCCCCTCAAAAGGGCAAACTCTTTAATTGTACTTTACTTTCCATGGAAGGTGTTGGTGCAATCCAGACCAGACATCTGTGTGAACTATCTTGAAAAGTGACATGATTACAGTGTGGACAATCAAGACCTCTGAACACCAGTTGTGGGAGTCATGATAATCAGGGATATTGATGCTTCTGATACAGGTTAAATTAGACAGGAAGAATCATTGAATAGTGAAGCAAGGAATAATCACATGAGGATTACAGTATCAAAGATTCAAAATTCACAGCAGGTACTAGATATCATTTGCTTATTGAGAAGTAATGGTACAACTGTACTTTGAAAATAGAATTTTATGTGGTTTTGCATTTTGACCACATGAGGTATGAAAATTCTTTTGCTGCAGTCATATAATTTGCATTAAAATATGTCTGTGAAAAGTATCAACACATGAGGTGAAGTTTTAAATTCTGAACCCAGGTTAAAGGTTTCTGTGATACAGAAGAACCAGGCCTAACCAAGTTCAGGCAAATAGAGAAAACTAATGTCTTTCATGACTTGTGAAAATATGGCAAATGCCCTTCCTATCTCCCATAATACATTTGGTTTCTTTTCATGCTTTTTTTTTTTTAATTGTTATTTAAATTGATTTTTTTTTTCGGTTGTCATTTTAGCTGATCAGACAGGATGAGAATTCTCAGATTACATTCTCCACAATCGCACAAGACTTTAAATGAAGTATTTGTGGGAAAAAAAAAAAAAAAAAAAAAAAAAAAAAAAAAAAAACTATTTTTTGCTGTAATGCTTATTTAGTATTACTGCATCGTTGAAATATATTGGAAACATTATTCTGCAGCATAGCTCTTACGCTTATAAATTTCTACATAATCTTTTAAAAATATCTTCCTGAAAAGTATCCTAGATTCTCTAGTGTTCCTCTTGGAGATTATTTTTTCCTTTTAGTTTTTCATTTACTCCAGCTATTTTGCCTATTAAAAAAATGAATGCTGTATATATGTGACACATATATGTGTGAGTAATTTGCATTCTGTTAAATTCTTTAAATAAGTGTAATCTGTCACTAACTTATTTTGCTCTTGTGCATAACTGTCAGCTTTCAGAGTTTTTTGGTAATATTAACAGCATACTTGAGGCCTCTTTCTATTAGCAAAATGTGAGATGAAATAGAGATCCTATAATCAGAGTTCCGTAGAAGATCAGTTGATGTTTAAGGCATAAATTATTTATGTCAGTTGATACAGCAGTTCCAGTTCAGGCTCCTCTTTTGGAATGGGCAGAATGCAAAAAGCATGGATGAAAGGCCAGAGAAATGTAGCTACTCATTCATTTTTTTGATGGAGGTACAGACATTTTCTTCCTTGAGGGAGGAAAGTGGAGGAGGAAAGAATTAAAAGAGATAATAGCATATCTTGTCAGCAGATGATTGAGAGAGACATCGTCCTTCCAAAGGAACTCAGAAAATGATTCCTTGTCATCATGGGAGTTTGGAGATAATGCAGTTGCAAAGGCCTCTTGACACAGAGGAAGGAGAGGCCTGGGAAAATTAGTGAAAAGAAAACACACATAATATCAGCCAATTAAAATGTAGGATGCAGTTATTGGGAAGAAAATCATATGAGTTTATTAAAGATATTTCCTTGGAAGGAGAATACTTTACAAGATATTTTTTTCTGGATTAAACTTCTGGAAAAACACCACATTATTCAAAAGTAATAAATAATTTTTGCAAAAGGATAAGGAAAAAATCTGACTGAATATAAAGAAACCTATAGTAAATATCAAAATCTAGTGGATAGAGAGGTCAGTATTTTTTCAAAGATTCATTTTAAAATGAAAATGGTGTAACTACAGTTAGATAAAGATGGAAATTAAACAGCGGATGCTTCTGAGGTGGTGGAGATTCTTCAGAAATAGGGTGGATGAAATAAATTAAAGGTAAGAATTTTTCCATTTACATAAATGTGAAACAGAAGCTACTTTCAGTGTGTTCAAATCACAGCAGCTAAAAACTGCACTGAAAAGCAGGATCATGCTGGAAGCTCTTTGCTTCCTTCTGTGGATCAATCTGAATATATCTAAATATTTTTTTTTTTAGATTAGAGGCACTTCAAATTAATGCACATAATTTTAAGAGAAGAGCATATATAAACCAGAACATGCACGGAGAACATCTTGTTTTATTAGCATTTATGTGTGTATAAATCTCTGGGCCCTTATAACAAGGTGGCATCAGCAGACACTTCTTCCTGGAGTATCTAGAGCCCTCTCAACAAGTGAAACTTTAGAGAATTTCTGCATGGCTTGACAAAGATGGACTCCTGCTTCTTAAGCCTGTGCTTGAGTGGCGAGACAGTTTAAATTTGTTTTGTAAGCCACAAAGCTACAGTAGCAGCTTCAGTGACAAGGAATATATCCCATATCACTCCCATCCAGATGACATAGCTGATCTTTTCTGAGAGTCGTGGTCATCTAGAAACAGCACCCCATCTATCTTTTCTATACCAGAGTCTTTTATAGACCAGAGTTGCCTGTCTTTAGTCCAGGTTGTAGATCAAGGAAAAGAAATGAGATCTTCCTATGCACATACTTCTATGCATAAACCCAGGGCTGTTCTTCAGCTACGCAGGTGAGGAGCAATGTGTACATTATTCATCACAGCTAATAACTGCCAGAGGCAGACCTATCTCATCCTAAGATAAGCATTTAAGAGCAGGCACATGAATGACTTCCCATAAATGCCTGTCTTTCTCCATTGCTTATAGGAGAAGCCTAGAAAAGTAGCTTTTGCTGGATGCCTAGATGCCTACTTTCTGGACTGTGTAACATTGCACAAAGTAAAGTGTCTTATCTATAAACATGAGTTTTGAGGTTATTTTAGCATACAATGCTAGAGTAATCTGGAGATTCAGTTTTGAAGGTGTATGCCTAAACTGACCTAAAACCCAAATGTATTACGCCTGGTATAAGTTGCGCTAACAGGGCTACTTTTGTATAGTAACATTTGAGTACTGGACTGTTTAAAATTGGTTGAACTGTAGCAGATCAGATGCTGAAGCTCTGGCCATTTGGGTGAAAGATCTCTTTTTCTCAGTGCTCTAGGAACCACTATAAAATTCAATTAAAATGTCAGGAAGATAAACGAGGTTTTATACAACTATTATGCACAGATGCTTCCACTAAGGAAGAGCACAAGATAATGTGTCTGTTCCTCCCATCCCTCTCTGCTTTTCTTTCCCCAAAAAAGTGGGAGGGAAGGAAGTGAGATTTTTTCTTTAAGGGTGAGAATATAAAGAATTCTGCACTGCTTCAAACATTTTTTTTGTTTTTGTTTTATTTTATTCAACTCAGTTTCAAATTAAAAAATAATAATGATGAAATTATTTGGCAGATTTTTTTTCCCTCTATTTCCTTTTCAGATTGCAGCTAGATAGCTGCTCACATGCTTTATTTTCATTTTGCACAGACCTCCTTCATTTGAGCACTGACCTCCATGGCAAAAAGAATGGCTGGACAGGTGGCTGAAGGCATCTGCTTTTCACTGCAAATATATACGTATTTTTTAATGTCCGTGGGGATAGTGCAGGAAGAACAGGAATTAAGAGAGAACTGTTATAAACAAAGCTGTAGACCTCCTCCATATGGCTGTGAACAGGTTTCCCTAGGCTTGGCCTTGAACAGCCCAGTCTCCTGCAGGGCAAGTTCACTGAACTGCAATGGCCTACTATTAGAGGACTGTGTTTTCTAACACCTGGGTGATGAATGGAGTTTCCAGCTAGTAATTAGACACCTCTGGCAGGCAGCAGAAGAGTCCCTTTTTGTGCATTGTTTTCAAAGGTGGGGGCAGGGATGGAGTGCTTAAAAAGCAAGGAAAAAAAAAAAAGAAGAAAAAAAAAAAGCTTCCTGTATGGTGTTTCATGTTAGCTTGCACTCCGTCAGGAAAGAAAACTGGGATTGAAGTAAGTTTCATATTAAATTTCATAAGGGGACATTCCTGCTGGATTCTCAACTGATTTTTCAGTCTCTTACAACTCAGTATCATATTACAGGTATTGAAAATAAATGTGTTTTGCAAGCTAATGGGTAATGAGGCACTTAAGAGAAATCCCCGGACCCCTACATCTCTCTGGAGTCCAGAAAACTTAGCATTCATTGACAACTCCGAGGGGATTTATTTAAGCCTAAAATAAGTATTTCTTTGGACTTAATTATAGGAAGTGCTTAAGCTGCTGAATTCAAATGCCAAAAGGGATTCATTTAGTCCAAAGTGAATCTTTTCCTGTTCTGAAATTAAATCTCTCAAAGCAGTCTCAAACAAGTAAGAAAAAAAAAAGACAAGTGAACACTGTCTATTTCTGTTGTGCTTTTGCTTATTCTTGAGCCCTGCGTTATCCCCGTGTGCTAAAAAAACCCTATTTTTTCAGAAACAGTTCCTTTTCGTTTTACTAATACCTCCTAGAGTAGACACTGCAAGTACTTTTGTTACAATAATGTGCAGTAAACGCCTCAAAGTTTAAATAATTGTATTGTAATATTTAAATAGTTTGAAAATTTGTGTTTTTTAAGGCTTCTGTGTGTTTTTGTATGTACATATTTTTTGTATGCTTTACAGTAGAATGACTGATTATTTATTAGTTGTTAAATTAAAGACCTATTTCAGGCTCGTGCTTAACTCTTTTATTAAATTTGCAGGCCAGAAATTCTGATAAAGTGCAGTTTTACGTGGTGCAGTAAAATTCACAGACACCAGGCATTTGGCCCTGATCTCTCAGCAGATAAAAAATCTGGATAGACTGTAATAGTCTAAAGATCAAGTATCACTTGTACGCATAGAGCTATGCACTGAAAGTCCATATAACTCCACAGGAGCGTGGGTATGCCCATTAGAGTTGCATTCATCCTTGGGGCCTGTTTTGTATTCAGTTGGACCAGGGCAGCAACATTAAGGGATTATTGATACTTACTTAAATTTCTTAAAGTATTTCATATGTAAGTCAGGTGGTTTGCTCCTTTGCTTGTTCCTTCTCTCTTGCCAGATATAGAACTCAGACCATCGTCTCCTGATAAAAGAAATGGAGGGAATAGTTGCTATGTATAATCTATGGATTTTTCTCAGACTGTGCCCTTGGAAATTAACTGCCAGTTCTTCCCAGGGTATCTAGAGTTGCCCTAACCTTCCTGCTCCATAATTCCTTGCATTTCCAAACCCTTTCTTCCCAGAGGTTCCTGAGAACCTCGAAATTCTGCTGCCAGTGATGTAAAGAACTTCATATCACTGCTTTGATGTAGAGAACCAAGATCCTTTGATCTTTTGATTGTTGCTTTGCTTTGAAAATAAAAGGAGAAATGTTTTGTCCTCAGGTTCAGCTCTGCTGTAGAGACTCATTGCTGACCAGACCTCTGAAACCACTTGTGGCAACGCTAAGCAGGTGGAAACGAATGTCTCAACAGCATCCATTCACTGAGATACTCTAAATTCCTCAGCGTGCCTCAGAAACTTGGCAGTTGCTTCTATTTCTCTGAAGCTCTATCCCTGCAAGGCATGGGTTCAGCGGAGAAGAAGGGACAGACAGGAAGTTTTGACAGGCAACTAGCCCACAGTTGCTTTCCCCACATCTGCATGGTTACCATTCAGAGTGGGAAATGGATTTGATGATCTTGAAAGACTTTTCCAACAATAATGATTCTGTGATATTATGATTGTATCATGCCAGCGGTGTACAACGGAGAAAGGAAAAAATAATAATAATGAGAAGAAACTCTTCCTGCCTAAAGCTTTTTTAAGCAAGCAAGAAAACCTAAGAACATGATTTCAGTGTAAGTGGAAAATATTGGTGAATCCATCCTGCAGTGTTGAGTTTACATAACTGCCAATAGTTCACACTGCATTTGTCAAGTCTGCATGTCCTTTTGCAGCAATTGAACTTTTAATCACATGATCTGTTTAGCCCTACAAGTTTAAATCCTGCTGACTTCATTCTTAGGTGGTGCTGGTGGGGGGAATTTGTTGCTTTTCTTCTTTGTTTTTAACCTGGACATTGTAACAACTCATTATTGTTTCTCTTTCATATTTTTTCAGTTGAACATATGTATATGCATGCATAGTATATGTACACATATATGAATACTATTTACATGTGTGTTAATAAATACATATATTAATTCTAAGTAGTCTATAAAATTCAATGGATTCTATTTCACACAAACCAAGTTTTTTGCCTAGGTACAAGCATTAAAGCCTGTAGAAGCTAATAAATTACTCTTGTGGTCAATGGTGTGAGTTTTCAAGGGAATAAAATATCTCCAATAAATGTCAACATTACCTACAGTTGTTTAATATTCTATTTACTCTTATAAATCTATTTACACATATTAACATTAATTATATATTAATATTAATTTCAACATTCTCAAGCAGAAAGCAAAAACACCTTGACAACAGTTTCTCAAAGTCAATTTAATTCATTATTTGTAGAACTTCTGTGTTTTTGGTGCTGATATCTTAGTCTAATTAAGTTTAAAAGGACAACATTTTTTATTTTTTTTATTTATTTGTGTATCTGTCTTTAGTATTAACCTAGCATCAAGCATGAAAAAAGGATTTCAAAAATGACTCAAAAAGAAAGCAGCACATAAAGCTAGATGGAAGTAGTTGCTGGAATGCATGTTTGAAAAATTTACTCTTGTGTTTTGAAATTAAGAAAATATCTGATCCTTTCAAGATCTAAAGTGCAGTACTTCGCTTATTTGTAACGCACCAATAAGATAAGTTGTTTAAAACAGCATACATTAAATTTGTTTTTTTCTTTCTTTTGGCAAATCAAAATAATAGAATTTATGCAGGAGTTAAAAAAAAAATAAAAATAAGATAAAATATGAATAAAATAAAACTTGTCAGTTTTTGTTCCCTTTCTTTCCAGACATTGAAGTGCTCACGTTACTCTCAGGTTTTTCTGCTCTCGAGAACTGTTATTTTATAATGATATAATCTGGAATTAGCAATGGAAGCTTTTCATCTTGCAACATGGGGATAAGCAGAGGCACTAGTAAGGAGAACACCTTGGAAGAATACCACAGCAGCTGCACACTGTGCAAATGCATGTAGAAAATACATAAAAGATCACTTTGCTGATCTTTAGTGCTCTTTGTAAAATATGCTATGTTCTGTTTCAGCATCAGGGGCCAGCTGTATATTTAAGGAGAATACAAGTCTGTTAGTTTAAGAAAGTTGAAATAAAGCCTTCACATAATTCATACTTAAAACTCAGCTTTGTGTGTGCTTTCTAAGATAGACCGACAGCTTCTGACAGTTCCACAATTTTAATAACACTGATCTTGGTTGGATCACAATAATGAATATTCCGAGTTGTCATGAAGCAAATAACTTGGAAAACGAAACAAAACAAAAATATTTTCAAAACATCCAAATTGTTACACAGGTCACAAAAAAGGAAGGGAGCTGTCAGTTTCATTAAAATACAGACATGATTGGAATATTTACTTTCATTTTATGTAGTAAGAATAAGACTTGTCTGATTTTTTAAAAGGTTTTCATTTTTTAATTCCACCCATATATTTAACACCTGCTAGTGTGGGCTCTCAGCATCCTGAGTTTTCTCCATGAAGTACAGCTCATTTGCAAAAAATATGGAGTATAAACATCTAGCTTTTGCTTCTGGAGAGTCTGGTAATGAATCTTATATCCAATACAAAAATAAAAATGTGAATGACTGTAGTAGCAAAATGAAAAGTCATGTTATTGCTTACAATTTCTTATATAAAATATATAATCTATAAAAAATAGATTAGGATTGGATATTTTAAAACACTATAATGAAAGACTGATGTAATCTCGTAGTAATGGATACAGGCATAACTTGTCAAGCTCTAGCAATTGATTTCATTTCAGGTTTACCTGAATCAAGTGGCTGATATTCAGACCCTTCTAGCATTCAGTTTAATTCACACTTTGATTCAAAATACTCTTTATACTCTATACTCTATATACTTTAGCTGTTGAAGAAGGAAGGACTGTTAAGTAGAATGATGTATGTATAAACTTATCATGTCAGTTGTTATATTTAAAAAGTACTAAAGATGCTTTGTACATTTTAGCTACATTGAAATCAATATCAAAACTATTCTCTGTCTTTAAAGCCAGGATTTCATCCATGTGATCCTGCCCCTCTACTCAGCCCTGGGGAGGCCAAACCTGGAGTGCTGTGTCCAGTTCTGAGTTCCCCAGTACAAGAGGGATGTGGAGCTGCTGGAGAGAGTCCAGTGCAGGGCTACGAGGATGATCAGGGGCCTGGAACATCTGCCCTGTGAGGAAAGGCTGAGAGAGCTGGGCCTGTTCAGCCTGGAGAAGAGAAGGCTGA
>VZSV01000287.1:143715-183271 GCA_013398735.1 Nothocercus julius
CATGGAAGGAGAGAAGTGGTCATCTGTCTGTGCTAAACCTTTTCTGATGTTCAAAAACTGCGCCCTTTTATTTTTATATTATTTTATTTTATTTTATTTTATTTTATTTTATTTTATTTTATTTTATTTTATTTTATTTTATTTTATTTTATTTTCCCAACCTACATTAGTAGCAAGCCTTCACTAGGAAATGGCAATTCCCAAAGGTCACAAGAGCCCCATGGTAGCCCCCATTCACATCCTTGATTTCTAGATATGTTCAGCATTTCAGATTTCCTACTCTCTATCTCTGTAGTTCCCTTCCCAGCTCATACAAGTTTTCTGTTTTTCCCCCTCTGAGGTACATGGGCCAGAAGACTAGATTTTGGATTTCCCTCAAAGGGCCACATTTCTAGAAATGTGAAGCTACAGATTCTAACTTTAATGCCTCTAAGTTTTACAGTGTGTTTACCTTTTAACCCTAGCCTTGAGAATGTTTAAATAACTGTGTGTATGTGCGCACACATTTGCAAGACCACAATATTGTAATACATATAGCAGAAAAAGGGAAGTGATTTTGTTTCCAGGTATCAAATTTGTGTGTTAGGAGTGGTTATCCAGCCTATGTACACAACAGGAATACATTTATGTTACTCCTGACAGAAAATCTACCTATTTGTTTACCCCAGCCTTTCAAACTGTCACTAGCAGAGCTCTGTTTTGTTTCCATTAGGAATGACCATGAGGACAAACATATTTCTGAAATCTGAGGCAGCTGCTCATTGTATAAATAATGTATCTGTTAAAAAAGAGAGAGAGAAAGAGAGAGAGAGGGACACAAATTGTAAAGTTTTGCCTTTAAGTTTGGAAAAGATTCTCTGGCAAGTCTGGAAATCTGGAAAGCACTACAAAAGCAAGCAAACTGTGCTGAGATCTCTTAGGACTCTTCTGTTATTTATTTACATCTGAATCAAGTCCCATTGTAATTCTCCTGGGGTTAATCATTTCCAATGTGCAAATCAGATAATAATAAATCAACCTACACACCATACAGAGACCCTTAAAATAGTAATGTGGATCACATGAAAACAATTTTATTGGAGCCAGTACCCAATAAAAGAGTTAAGGGCAGAGTAGATA
The DNA here is from genome assembly GCA_013398735.1 of Nothocercus julius. Taxonomy (NCBI): domain Eukaryota; kingdom Metazoa; phylum Chordata; class Aves; order Tinamiformes; family Tinamidae; genus Nothocercus; species Nothocercus julius. The sequence goes on from VZSV01000287.1 coordinate 144,835, forward strand.
TTGTACTTACTTCTAGTTAGATATAACTCTGTGTCTTAAATTACCCAGAATACAGAATTTCACAAAGATATGAATCATTTATAGCTTCTTCTGTCTTTGGTCACTGTTCATCTGCATTCTTCTGTAACTCCCATAACTTCCTCTCATTGATGCCCTTTTTTTTTCAGATTCCTTCAAGGCAGGTTCTATTTTTTCCTATTTAACTTAATAGTAAGCAGTAAATATGCAGAATATTTACAATAAAATAGACAATAAATAATACAAATGTATTTGCTGATATAAAATCATAAACAATCTTATTTAAACTTATGTCCTCAGTAATACTGAGTACCAAAATGAAGTAGAATCCTCATAACAGATGTGTTCTTGGCTCCAGCTAACTATTCACAGAGGAGAAATATATATATACATTTTTTAAATGTAGGATATTAGGTTGTTTCTGCTTAAGGCACATTTAGAATTTAAGTATTTGCAGGATCCTCTTGAGCTGTATTTTGCCTCACCACTTGTTAATGGGTGTTTGCTAAACAGCAGACTACAATGAAAATTAATGTATTCTACAGATAAATGATATCACATCCAAAACCTGTTGAATTCTGGATTTTTTTTTTTTTTTTGTTACTCAGTTTTAGCATATATGTGTAATTTATTTGCAGAGGGCACCCACACGTTTCAGAGACATTTAGAGTTTTATGCTGTTGAAAACTATCGCATCCTATTCTATTGGATACATTTTAGAGGCAGTCCCCTGCTTTTGCAGACCCTGTACAAACACACACAGGGAAATGGTCGTAAAGGTGACTTAGCCAGCTAGAGCTCTTAGGGCAGAAGGATCTTGACTTTTCAAAAAATTGATGTAACCTGAGGCCAGATTTATTGCTTACTGCACAGGGAATTGTACTGGGAGAAAAAGAAAATGGATCTTCCCTGCATTTTCATCAAGACATTGCAAGAATTGCCTAAGGACACTTTGGTAATTTTACCCAAACACCACACTGAGATATGCTGTGCTTCCTCATCTGCAGAGTCTGCTACCTGACAGCCGATGTCACCAACTGTCTGAACCAAATCCCAGAGGATGTGTCAGCTTCTTCTTCTTGGGCATCAGGAACCCTCATTAACCTAAATTAACCTAATTGTTGCTGACAATAGTTACAGGAAGTCGCTCAGCAGCAGCTCCTGGGGGCTTGATATTCCCGTGGTCTTCACGACTTCATTTCTCTTTTGAATTGCTGCAGAGGCCCTGAGTGCTTTGCATTGCAAAGGCAGCAAGCTCCATACGTTCAGCTCCTGTGAATATGATTTTACTCAGGCCCAACTGCTACAGACTGTGGTACACTAGTTAGTAGTGTTTCATAATGTGCTTTAGGAAAGAGGAAACTTGTAACATTTACATGAAGTTTGTTCTTTGTAGTTCACCAATACTTCACAAACCACATATAAATGATTTCTTCAAGGCTAGGGGAACAGAATAGGTTTGTGAATAGTACTGTAGTGATTCATTTTCCATGGCATTTGATACACATTTAAATAGCCAAAAATTACAAGTTCAATACCCTGGCTGCAGGACTGAACTCTAGCTGTGACTTAAGTCAAGCATGTGTGACAGAGGAATTAGCGCTCATTCAGATCATTAGGTGGTGATTAATATTTGATGTTTTCAGAAGAGTCAAAAGAAGGACAAAGCAGAAGACCATTATCAGTGTCACAACTCATTTATGAATTGCTTTGCATTTCTCATAGTGTTAAATCTGCAAATTTCTTTATATTAAAAGATAAAGTATAAAATGTCTGCTTTGATTTTGATAATAGCAGAAAGAATGAACAGCATACTTACTATCACTAAATCTAGAAGACTATCTAAAGATAAGGTAACTTGACTCTTACTCTCCAATAATAGTATATATGTACCAGAAATGTCATTTATCATATTTAATAATCCTAAAACTAATTTCCGCAGGTTTTGAGGCATGGAGTATGCAGTTTAAAAATCCTTCCTCTTCTTCAATAAATGTTTTTCATTCATAATGCATATCCCCAATAGTGCAAAAAATGAAGAATATATATACATATACATACTTATATGTTTTTGAAGAGATTTTGTTGTTTTTTATCACTCTCCTGAAAGTATTATAAAAAGTAGGATATAGGATATGTTGATATTCAAAATCTCATCCACCAGCTCCCAGTGTGTCTTCCTAACTGTCTCTGAGTTCTGTCTTATTCTTTATTACACTAATAATAAAGACCTTTGGGACTCAGGTGTAAAAGAGCTTTTCAAGTACTGCATCCAGTTCTTGGCTATTACAGACAAGCCCATTATATAATCCTGTTAATAAATGTATCCAACTCCATCCGGAAGCAGTTATGTTCCTTGTCTCCACTTATCTTGTTGAAAGGCTACTCCAGAATATTCCTCCTCTCACAGTCAGGATCTTTCTCCTAGATTCCAGACAAAGTTTAGTCAAGGTCACTTTATACTCATTTATTCTTTCTCTGGCATTATCTTTTTACCCTAGAGGAGAATAATAATATAGTTCCTCTGCCAAGTTCTCCTTCTTTCTGTAAAAGTTTTGTTATCTGTTGATGATGAGCCCTTTTGCAAAGACACAGCAACTCATTTGCAAGGCATCCATTGTACATTATTTTAACAGTGGCATGGGCTCATACCAATGTTAATCAACATCTGTTGATTTTATTTCCATGTCAATCACCACAATCAAGTGAGGATGCAAATTCCACAAAATCATAAAATCACAAGCTGATAACTCTGGAATAGGTACATAGACAAGTGAATGTACTGAAGCAAATAAAAGTTTGAGTTCAGATTCTTTTGAAAATCTAGTCTGTTCTGTGTGTGCACAGAAGTAGCCCATAGACTTGCTTTGAGAAAAGCTGAGAAAAGTCTGGTAGAGCATGATAGCAATCTAGCTTAGGTCGTGGTGGCTGACAGCCCCACAGGGCAAGGTATTACTTGCATGGGAGACTTCCTGTGGTGCTGCTTCTGTTTCTTTTGACTGCTGTTTTCAGAAACAGCTGTGTGCTCTTGTAGGATCACAGTTTGTTGCTCTTGAAATCTTCTAGTGATCTGAAAGTCTTAGCTGTTCCTGTATGTCAAAAGTGTATGCTTTCTACAATACTTTTCTGTTTATGTTACATGCACGGGTGACTATAGGAGAATTGCTATCTTGTACAGTGCATTATACACAAAATTAGTGAAGTGAGAACCCTGAAAAAAAGAATAAGGTTTGCAGGCTCACTAATCTGACTTGCAGAGTAGGTGAAACTTACCTTGCAGTGAAAATAAATGATGAATAGGGAGTTTCCAAAAACATATGATTTCAGTTTGATTGATTATTTGATGACTATTTTCACTTATGATTTTGTGGTAGTAGAGGTAATAGTAACTGACAGAAGGTTACTATGAGGAGCAAGACTTATCTTTCTGTAAGTCAGCCTTATCAGTAGATTATTTTAAGATGTGAGATATTGCTCCAGTGTTGGTGATGGGTGATGAGTTCTTGGGAACTCCAAATCAGATTTTAGATCATAGTAATATTTATTAAAACTGTCCTCTCCCTCCCTTCTGCTCTTTAGTTTAATAAGAATTTCAAAACAACTTCAAAAATTTTAATACAATTGCTTGATGATTCTACATCGAAATACATAACAAGCATTTATATATTATTCTGCCAATATTTCTGCATTGATCTTTGAGTCTGGTGTTTACAGACTCTCTACTGGACATAGATAGTCTGCAAGCAAAGGATTTCCCATTTGCACTATAGTTAATATCTGTCTGTAGTGGGAAAATATTTATCATCTTTAGCACCTAAGGCTAAATATGATCCAATTTTGATCTCCTTTTGTGTACTTGCTTGAGTCATCGCAATCTTTTTGTTATTGCCGCTGAGCATTTTGAGAGTTTATTACTAAAGAAGAGCTTCAGTCTAAAGAGAATTTGTTGTTTTGTTTGATTCTTTCGCTACCACAAGTGCGGTTATTCACTATTTCAGTATTGAGTAAGGCCTCTTAAAAAAGTTCAGATAATACATTTTTATTTTGCTATATTTAATTTTGGAGCTTCCAAAGATGCTATTCAGCTTCTTATTGATATATTTGACTAAAATGCTGACATGGAATCGTGTCTTCCTACAAGTTGTCAAAATAATCTCAGGAATTTAAACACTGTATGGATTAAAAACTTTTCCCTCTGGAAGCGAAAACTTTTCTGATGTTTGTTTATTATGCTACAACTGTTTTTCTTTGACATTTCTTTTGATTTGAAAAGATTTATGTCATTGTCCTGAGCATCTACACAAACTTTGGTATCCATGTTTCCAAGAACTACCCAATATTTTTTGATATCCAGTTTCTGTTACTGAGAGTCTAGCCCATTTTGAGGATGTGCGTATCCCTAAAAGGTAATGTGATCTCTCACAAACTGACATTTGTTTTCCTCAAGTTTAAACCATTACTCCTTAAAAAGTTTTAGAATCTTTCCGCTCTGGCCAGATGTTCTTCTGATGCTTTATAGAAACAAATGAAGTCATCTAAATACATGAGGATGTCTTAAATTCTCAAAATGTGGATTAGATCATTTAGTGCCTTATGAGAAGTCCCTCATGTGCTTGCAGTTTGAAAAGCATTTTGTATGGCTGAAATAATTGACGGGGTGTCATAAATGTGTTTTTTTCCCCCTTGATCTTTACCTCCTTTTTAAAAAAATTGATAGTATCCAGATTCTAAGTCGAAGTCAGTAAAATATTTTGCTTTTGATAGCTATTCCGCTATATAGGGAGTCTGGTATGGAAGGAAGTTGTTGGTACCTATCCTTCACTGTCTGTGCGTACTGTTTTCTTTTTCTTTCTTTCTTTCTTTCTTTCTTTTTTTTTTTAATAGCTTTTAAAAATTCTATCTGAAGATTTCAAGTGAATGAAGATTACCTAATCAGAATATCCTGCAGCATATGCATTAACTACTTTTTTAGTTGTATCTGATATATCAAGAGAATTAGAATTCACTGTTCCAAAATACAAGTGTAGGCACTGATACAATTCTTTACATTGCTTGTCTTAGTAGTTATGGATGGTAAATTTTCCACATAAATAATTTTTAGTTCTCATTATGTGACATCATTTTGTTGGGAGATTCAGTGGACTTTGTGCTTTGTGCTTATCTCTTGTGCTTACAAGAGTTATCTGACATCTCCTGGAAAGTCTCACTCATGAAATAGTTTCTCTTGTGGGACCTATGAGAGGTCTATGAATATCTTATATTTAGGCATCTTCCATTTAGCTGCTTCAGTATAAACCAGCTCCTGGTGTGTAAAATTTAATTCAAAACTGTGCTCCAAGGGAATTAACAGCCGATGTTATGAATCCCTGAACATTCACCTCCAAGACTATACATATTGTTAACATGGGAAGGTTCACATGGTCGTGACTGAACACTGCTGTCTATGACTAATATTAGGAAAAGCTTAGGCACCTACAAAATATTGACAAGGTAGTATTTGATTTTCTCATAAGTCTACACTTTCAATAAATCAAAGTCTTTCAAACATGCACAAAATCTAATTCTCTCTGATGTATAGTTTTTGACTTGGGCAAAGGTGCCCTTGTCATCTTGGAGCTGTTTCCAGCTGGGATGAAAGTATTTCAGGGGCAGATAATGTGATGCTGAGCTGAGAACCACACCTCAGCAGTCTTTCACTGTGACAAGTGGAGTGTGCTATGGTTAGGAAAACACTAATAGAAAAAAAAGTCCCTAAACATTAGTTTCCACCGATAAATCTTCTATAATAATTCTAAATAGCTTTACAGAAGCTTCTTCTATAAAGAAACTGAAGGTAACAAATCTAGTCAGACAGAACACATGGAACTTAATTTAAATTCTCTGTCTCTTCTTCCCTACTGTTCTAGTCAGAGGCAAAAAAAAACACCAGAGCTGTTACTGTGGCATCACCAGGCACAGTACTATTATAACACCACTACTTCTTAGCAGAGGGATAATATGATATTTTTTATAGTATTTTGAAATTGAAAGCAGATAACCTTACTTGTTGACCAAGACCACTTTGAACCCAACTTTTGTTCTACAAATGATTGCAGTTTCTGAGTTTTTCTCAAGCATATTTTTATAAAGGTGTTCTTTGTGCTGTTGGCCAAACTGTTAACCAAAACTTTGCCTAACACTCAGAAGTATCCCCTTAAGAGCTTACTTGATATGTCTTTGCAATCTGCTTTTTAATAACTATGATTGAAAGATTTTTTTCGGCTAGATACAAATCCCCATCCTTTCATGTGATAGGGAATACTGAGCAAAGTTCTTTTGGATATACAAGGTCTACTGATCCTTCTGTATAGAATAGGCTTATTACTCTGTCCAGAAATGAAACCTCACGATTCGGAAATGGTTTTTGATAATCCACAGTGTCTGTTTCTTTACACTCTATTGCTGAGGTAAACAAAGTGTTCATTAACTTATTCCACTGTTTCTTTGTGTTCTTTTACTAATGTTGACTTCATCTACCTGTGTTTGCTGGCTTATTTTTTATTGCTTTTTTGATGTTCTTTTAAACAATATAGTTTCTTTATAAGTTCTCAAAAGAGATCCCTAATGTTACAGAGATCATTTATTGGATTCTTTAGTGACAGAGAATGGCTTTCATCTACTCTTTCTTACTGAGAAAAAGCCGAGTTGTCTAAACGTCTATGTCTATGAGACATTTTATCCTTAGTAAGCCACTTGTTTGCAGTTTGCTTTTTGCCTTCATCCTTTTTCATTTTCAACTGTCAACTTTCATGCTATTCCTTTGTACTCATGCTTAGGCACATATCTTTATCCTTATTTTTTGTTCTTTGTTTTTTCAGTAATTAAAAGTGTTACAGAGGCAGCTATATTTGCTTTCTGCTTTGCTTTGTGCCTTTCCCCAGCATCATGATACAACTGTGCTTTTACCATTATCAGCTTTAGAAATTTTGAAAAAAAAAAATACACTTGAAAAAATTCTAAATTCTAAAGTCCTATACTGTATTAACTCCTCTCCCACCTCTTTGGAAGAAGCTTGAGATATTCCTCAAGCTTCAGAGGGTAATAAACAGGCATTTAATTATACTTGTAATTGGAAACTCCAGCACATACATGGGTTCAGAGCCTGGAAAATGTAGTTTTAAAGCAAAGTCCTTCTCTTGTTGCCTTAGAAATAGTATGAAGCTACATTAATAGAGAGAATGTATATGTAATGATTTTTCTGCCTTGTAGTCAAATGAGGCCAACTACCTTCATCTGGTTACTCTATGATTAATCCAGAGATTCACTGCAAAAGTTTGCCACTTCTAATTTTTTTTTTTTTAATAGGATTTTATCTTTGCAGTCCAAAAGTGTTTTTAAATGTGCCATGGTGGCTATTGAGGTAGATGTGGACTAATGTATTTCCTGTGCTAAGAATATGTGCCATGACTTTGCAACAATGTGCATATGAGAACGTGAAGATGTACAGTGTGAGTGTTACTGTGCTCGGAAAACCCTCGGCTTTGAGAAATTTCCTCGGGAGAGAATCGCTGAGCCAACAGAGTGCACTCACACGGGTTTTTGGACACCCTTTCCCTAAACCACAGCTTTGTGAATAGCTTGAAATGCTTTCTGAAATATTTAAGATCTGCCACAGTGCTCTCATGAAATGATACTGTGTGACTGCATACTTGCTTAAGGAAAACTTTATATGATTCTTTCTCAAAATTTTTGAAAAGAATTGTAGATGGAATCCTGATTATTTAAGATGAGATATTGACAGTGACACGTTACAGTGTATAACCTTACAGATATGTATAAGGTGCTACTTTAGTGTAAGGAACTGAGAAAAGAAAATTAAAAGTAACATTAGCTCATGCACACCTCCTCTATTACCATAGAGCTATGGTGCGCTCTGAAGTGAAGGGCATTTGATTAAAATTTAAGGAGAGACACCAATAAGGAGAGGTATTTATCATCATCATTGAAGGGTTCTGAGGTACAAATGAAGGGTTAACAGAATTTGTTGCAATAAAATATATATCCCCATAGTAGGTAAGTATTCAGAGGGTGTAAATCAACATAGCCCCACAGAAGTCAGTGCTTGTTCACTGAATGGAATGGGACAATACCAGTATAAACTATGAGAGAACCTGGATCACTATGTTTATAATGGAAACCAATTGCAATGTATGTTAAGAATGTTGCAGGTGATTATCAAATAAAGGATGAGGGCACACAAGTAGTCACACACATGCTCATGTAACAGGCATCACAGACTAGATTTACACAGCCTTTTAAACATTGACTCTTAAAAATGTGTTGTAGGAGGCAGGTTGGCCAGGTTTATTGCTTCTAAACTGAAGCACTTCTAAAACATTGAAGCACTCTAATAATTTTCAGGCACTCTTACTGTTGCACTGGTTATATTCAGGACTTGATGACTTCCAAAGGAATACTTCAGGGCACCGCAGTCTACATATCAGCAGCACTGAAAGTATACAGAGTCTTACAGTTAGAAAAACAGGCTTTTTTTTTTCCTTTGTATATCAATTTTTAATTATTAAATCATCGGATGGTTGAACACTTTCACCACAGAGTGGTGCATCACACCACAAAAGGTAAGCCTAGGTGAAGCTGCTCATGTTTCATTAAAATAAATAAGATTTTTAGCTCTTATAAGAAAGCCAGGGTTAGAGAAACCCTACAGTTAGAGAAATAATGCTTTTTTGAGATGCCTTAGGAGATGGCATTATAGGAGAACCATCTGCCACTGAAGAGGATCATGGGTCTCTTTGTAGGTTGTGTATCATATCTGCAAGACCTATACAGAAGTCTTAGATACCTGCAGCATTGTAGATGGCACTGGATATATTATGTGTGAGCAAACAAACAAAGCCCATAATATGGTTTCCTGCCCAAAATCATACAGGAAAAGACAATGTTTTCTCTTTAAACGCTTCAGGAAGAGGATTCATGTGTTTTAGAGATGAAGTGTATATGTCTACAGAGATGGATGTCTAATTCCTACTCTCATCAAAATGGAAATCTAATTAAGGAAGTCGGTGGCATCTGGAGAAATATTTAGTTCAGTCTTACAAAGACACCTAAATTTTGTCAGCTGAATAATTATCTAGATTTACTACTGTATTAAATATACCATTAGATTCACATTTATACAGACATCTCATGTAGGCCTCTTCAGTTCTGCTTGAATTCTACCTAAATTACCCTGGATTTAGATGCATAGAAAAAGATAAAATAGAATAACATAGCATTACAACAGGAAAACAAGCAGCAACTAGAAACTGGTTTGAGTTCAGAATCATTAAAACTTCTTTTCCAATTTATACTTAATGCATGTGTATTGCAAGAATTTTTGGTTCAACAGTTTTGAAAGGAACATTATCACTGTTGATAAAGAAGGGCAAGACACTGATGAAATACAAAAAGTTTCTAAAGTTTTACTATTTTCCCTTGTTCTAGAAGCATTTCCTTTACTGTCAGATTTATTCTGAATGTAACAAAAAAACTGCAGGGCGAGTAAAGTCTCTCTTAATAACAGAAGTTAGTTTCTATCTTAATATTCATCTCAGGGCCTCAAAGACGGTATTAATCAAACCAAAACATCTCAGCTAAGCTGTATCTTCCTATTATCAAAATCCTTGTGTAGGTGAATAATTCTTCCTTCCATTCTTCCTTTGCCTTTTAAAGTTTGATTAAATAAACATAATGTGGCACATATGGTTTAATGTTTTTTTTTTTTTTTCATGTGTTTCAAAAGCAAAACACATTGGTGCATCATCTTTAAAAGCACATTCGCTTGATTTTAATCCATAAAAATAAGAAGAAAAAAAAAAAAAGAAGAAAGAAACATCTTGACTGCTCTGTTTCATCAATGTATCCCTCTATATACTACTTTATTATAACTACAGTAATATTTGTGTGTTTTAGTTTGGATTTTCTGGGGGAATAAAAAGACTGTATTCACAAGTAAGTATATTCATAAATAATATTATTTTAGGAAATAGAGTTCATCTATAACTAAAGAATTTTGAAATGTACTTATATCTGTGAGTAAATGTGAAATACAAGATAGTAGTACATATCCTTTTTTTAGAGACAGAATTATAGTTTAATGCTTTTCTACATTCAAAGTTTAATGTGCTGAAAAACTCCAGTACCTAAAATAGCAGAAAATCAAAAACACACTTGAATTTTTTGTCCAATAGCCTAAACGTATATGTTGAGCTATTCCAGAGCTTGTAGGGAATTCAAGAATAGGAGGGAAAGGGAACCCCCTAGCGTATAAAGTAAGAAGTAAACCTGAGTGCTCCCTGAAGTTTTATCCATCAAAGGTGTAAATGGTGGTATTTAAACTAGATTTTATAATTTAAACAAAGATAAATTACATATGCGCACTTAAATCATAGAATCATTCTATGATTCTATGATTCTATGATATGTGCACTTAGTGCTTGCACCATGTTTTGGTTTTGACACAAGCTCACAACCTTGAGCTTAAAAAGATTATCAGGATTAATTTGATTAGTCCTTTTGTGCTAATTACATATAAATATATATATATATAATGTATCAGAAACTTTCATTAAGTTTAATAATATGTTTATTAGTCACAGAATCAAACCCAAAGTAATAAAAGTTGTGCAAAGTATGATATCTTTTGTTTTCCTGAAATATTTTATATAAACCATACCTAGAAAGTCACTGTCGTGATATTTTTTGTGAATATTTTGTGAATGGCTTTCTCTAAAAAAGACATAAAAGTTAATCATATGAAAAGTTACAAATATTAAGCATGTTATTGTGAATTATATTTATTGTGAAAGTTCTAACTTTGTTTACAAACGAACATCTTTTAGCTTCTCATATTTGTTGATCTCACGAGTCTTGAATGTCTGTGAACCCTTATCTTTGTATGTTCAAGGCAGCACATTCCCATCTATCTCAGATGTTTCCTTCATTCCTCATGTTCTTTGATCCCTTCAGTCATACCTTTCTTCTTCTCTGCTCTGTTTTCTCTGCTCTGCTTTCTGAATGACATTCTGTTGGAATTTTTACCAAACACAAGCGTGCTTCCACAAATGACTGGAGATTTCTGATTTGATAGCCAGTTTACCTTCACTTTGCACTTAGCCTTGACAGCTGTCAGAGACAACCTCAGATCTCCAGCAGCGAAGAATCAAATCTCTTCATTCAAGCTCTAGAATATTTTTTATAGCTTTTTCATTTTAATTTTAGACTATATATATATACTATACTATATGTATATATATATATTTTTTTTTTAAACTCACTTTAATGAAGTTATCCCTGATCTCAGTAAAGCCTGTGAGATCTAAATTAGCTTCTGTGTTTCTATTTTAGATGAGCGTCAAAACCCTCAGTCCAGTAGTCCTATGTCCCCAGCCCAAGGGATATAGCTGCACACTCTCTGCTTCCCCAATGGCTGATGAGACTTCAAAGTGCTTAGTGGTATTATCCAGTTTATAACCTAGCTCATTGTGTAGAGTTTTAAGATCACTTATAGATTCACTCTTTATTTTTTTTTTCTGTCAATGATTTTTAATTTAGGATCTGACACAAGAATTTAGCCTTTCTAAAGATGGGTTTAGCTCATCTAGCATTTGTTTCATAAAATAGTGTATATCCTAATAAAATAAAATCTAAAATAAAATGCAATTCTTCAAAGTTTTGGTATGCATTTATAATATATATCAACGTTTCTTTGATGTGTTCATCTCTAGCAAGCTACTCTTCATCCGTGTGCTCATAGGCACTATAATGCTTTTCCGTGCCAGTATGTATTTATTCCAAGACCTTTGTTTTTGTTTCACCTTTACCTCTTTCAGATTTATCCCAAGAAGGCTGAGAGCAATTCTTAGTGTTGAGCCAGCTGAGAATAATACATCCTTTTCTCAATATGTTCACTCTGCCCTTTGGCTGCTCCCTGTCAAGGGACATGCTAAGCAGGAGCTGAAATAAATGAATGTACTAAGTCATCAGTTTAGGAACCAGCACTTGGAAGTTTTAGAAACAGGCCTTCTGTCCACTCAGCAGTTAGAGAAAAGAACATCCTACAGCAGCAAGCAGAGGTGAAATGCAGAGTAAAATACTAAGGGCAGATGGCCAAGACAACCCAGTGTTGCAGGAGGCCAGCCAGGGAGCTGGAGAACTTAGAGGAAAGCCTAAGCATCCAGCCAGAAGCCATGAGTTAGGCAGTTCTTGTGGGAACGCTCAACTGTGGGATCTCAGCACTCATCAGGAGCCCAACAAGAAGGACAGACAGACAGGTGTAGAACCCTGAACCCAGTATGTCATTCTGAAACCACAGTCCAAAGAAAACAAAAAAACTCGTTAGTATTGGAAAATCTGACTTTCTCCGTGCTCACTTGACCAAATTAAGTATTCATAGAAAAAGTATCAAGCTGTACTGGTCAAATGTACTGCATAACCTCATTCAGTGTCAAGCCTCAATTGATGTAAACTTTGAAAACTCTTACTAACTCCAGTGAAGTTATATTTATATGACAGCTGAAATACTAGCTCTCAAAATGCAAAATTAATTAATTTGTTTTATTACCTTCAAGCTGAATGTTCATGTGGGCTCATGAGCAATAGAAAAAAAGGAATGTCATGAGAACTCACTAATGTAGGCATATAGTGAAGAAACATTTACCATTTTTAACACGTGTGAAAAATTACTTAGGGAGTATTTGGTTAATGGTGTTATGGATTACTGAGGATGATTACTATAGGTGTAAATAATGACTACTTCATAGCAACAGAGTTTCTCAACAGACACTGCAGTGGGGAAGCAATTGCAGCATTAAAAGGTTTCAGCCTCTTCTGTCATGCATTTTAAATCAAAAACAATGTTTAAATACCACAGAGGGTGAGATTCACATAATTCCATGCAACTTCAGGGTCTTGATTCAATTATCTATTCACAGGTGCCATTAGGACTCCTTTGGTCATCAACCTTAGCTTCAAACTGTTGCTTCAGAAGGGCCTGAACCTCTTGTGAATGATGTACTATATATTTTATCCTCATGAAGATGTCTGAAAATACCTATAGCTGCTGTGTTTGCAGTAAAATCTCATGTTTAGTTAACCAAAGTTAACCAAAAAAATAAATGTTTAGACTTTGGATATCTACAGTCTAGTTACCTAGCTAGTGATCTTCAACACTTTATAGTCAATTAAGAGGATTTGGTTGCTTTACATCTCAATACTGATGGTAAATATCCTCTTCAAGAGGACTGTACCCAAGAAATATCTCTTTTTATCACTGACTACAAAGGGAGACAAATGCAATAATTCTCAGATTTAGGTCTCTGTATTTTATCTGGCATTGCCACCTAGCCACGTTGCTTTGTGTTGAAAGAACACAAACACAGAATCTTCTCCTTCTCCATCTCCTCCTTCCCTTCTGTAATTGTCACAGTAAGGATTATGTCTCTCCAAAAAGCAAGGGTACTAATACTCCAAAGTCTTGCCCCGCCTAGGATAAGGTAGCATTTGTCCTTTGTCTGTGGAGTGGTTGACCTGAGACATCTATTGTCTTTGCTTGTGTGGTGGTAAGGAAGCTTTGGGGATTGTAAGCATTTAGTTCCATATGGCCTTACAGGAAAAGTATTTGCTTTGCTTTGTGTTGAAGCTGGACAGCTTACTGATTGCAGTAACCTTCTTTTGCACAGAAATATAGCTTTTTTTTTTTTTTTTTTTTTTTTTTTTTTTTTTTTTTTTTTTCATAACAGGTCTTATTCACCTCATTATTTAGTGAATTAGCTTTCTGAGGGACAAACAGAGGGTCACAACAACCTGAACAGCTTGCCAGAGAGTACATCTGCTGGCTCTATTAATAATGCCTTTAATTGAACATCTGCAAACATTCTGAGACTATTGACTGTGTCAATAGTGACTTTCATCCTCTCAATACAAAGAAAACAAGCAAACAGTGCCCTAATATGTTTCACTTTGGAAGCATCAACTTCATGTCCTCAAGAAGTAAAGAAATGATGAAGCTGACATACACGCTTTGATTAGCAAAGGCAATTATTCTTTCCAGCAACGTGCTTGTTCACTGTAGTAATTTTCTTGTGCGAGAATCTTGATAATCAACAGGAAGAGAACATATATCTGTGAGTGCACGTGCACATATACGTACATACACATACATTTACACCTCTGAATTCAGTGGATGATATTTACCTCATTGTCAGAGAGCTAAGGGAGGAAATATGTAAATAAACAGACATCCTCTCATAATTGTAAAGCCATAACGATGCTTCTTCTAGTTATGTTTTTTTCTTCTTTTAAATAAACTTAATTTAATTATGCATAAAACAAAATGTTAAAGGTTACAACAGCACCTCCACCCAATTATCCAGTCAATGTATGTATTACAGTCAATAAAAAGTTTTAATTTTTATGTATTTTATGTGTATAAAAGTATATCAATAGTTTTCTGATTTTCCATTTTATTAGTGTAATGCTTAATAAGATTTATTGCTATTTTCAATTGTACTTGCCAATAAGAGCAATGTCGACCATTGTTTACAATAAGCAATAGTCTGCTGTAAGACTGTAAAACATCAGGATACACTAGTTATTGAGACTCTGTGGAGGGCTAAGCTAGCTAGGTTTTATTCTTAGCAACATAATATACTCACTACCTCTCTAATACTGCATCTCATTACGTATCAAAATTAGTTAGTCAAAGTCCTTACCTCCTGACAGAGTGTAGTTTTTCTCTGTTCTATAAAGAGCAAACAGCTGGCTAAAAATGAGATTTCCATGCATTGTAAATGTAATGAAATTAAGTGTTACTAAATGTTTCTTTCTCTATTCATTCCACTCCTGGTAAAATTTTGGTTATATATTTGGAAACGGAATGAAAATCTAAATAGGAGTCTAGAAGGAAAGCCCAGGAATAGGCTTGATGTTTTACGCAGAAATCAAAGTTAAGCTTAGTTGGAAGGGCACTCTATAGGCACTGCAAGTTTGAACACCCAATAGTGGAGAGCACTGTGTTAAAAAAGGCACCACTCAAAACTGCTCCCTCTAATGCATTAAGATTCCTCTAGCAGAATCAGAGGTTTTAGTGTTTTGGCAAATCTAATCCATAATTACTATATCAAGGGATCTGAAAATGAAATATGAATAATAAAAACTAGTACAGGTAGATTGCTATAACTACCATCTGACTGCAGTTGTAGCGCTTCCTACAAATGAAAGAGCCCAGTGATTTCAATAATAAAATATTGTTCAAAAATTCTTAATAAAAATTTAGCACCAATGTGCCCTGACTCATTTGAACAAATCTCTGATAAAAAAAAAAAAAAAAAAAAAAAAAAGGAAGCATTTGTGATTTCTGAAGTACAAAGTGATAGGGAAGAAACTTTCACCCTTTTTCTTCCACCAAAGGACCATTTTTTAATTTATTTTTTTATTGCTGTAAGAGGAACCATTCATCTTCACCCAAGCTTCTAAGCTTTGAAGCAAGGACTTAAAATGCTGAAGGAGATGGGCTTTTTAAAAAACAGATACCTTTTTGTAATTTTTATTAGATTAAAAAAAAATAGTGATTTTACTGATCCTGTTCTCTTTGGAAATATTAACCATAAACCTGGAGTTCTGTCTATGAAATTGCTTTTCTTGCTGCCTAGAAGCTGTGACTCACACAACTACATAGACAGAAGACAAAGGCATTGTCCAGGGATAGGACAAACATAGGCGCAAATGCTGAGTAGGGCCCGGAGTACAGGTTTCTCCCTATTTAGCAATGTACACTATCCGTATATTTTTATTTGACTCATCTATACTTTTATTTGAGATCAGTAAAGTTTGAAAGAATTAGATTTGGTCAATCCTTGCATTTTCAAACACCTATTTTTATTTATTTGTGTGTTTTTCCTACTTCAGTGATAAAAGCAACAGTACTGTTTGAAGTAAGAATAAGTGTTTAACTGAGCAAAGACAGGGGTCTTACCGAGTATGCAGTAGAACAAGCCTCAGGAGCCCTGAGAATTTGTTGTCTAAAACATTACATGTTTAGACAAGGTCAGGCAGGTAGGCAAGTTAAGCAAAGAATTTCCCGATTTTCAAAACTTAAATAGTGTGCAATGTCACAAGCTAGACAATGAGAGGAAAATGTAGCAGTGAGTAGTTTTTTTAAATGAACACCCTCTGTTATATTGCTTAAATAATGCACAAAATAGTCTGGAATAAAATTCCATTTTAGGAATTTTGATTTTGACAGACATTTTAGGAAAGAGAGAGAAATGGAAAGACAGACATTTTAGGAAAGAGAGAGAAATGGAAGGATTTTAGGGAGGAAAGAGAAAAGGAAAGAGAGATTGTAGTTGACTGTAAAACATAAATTTTGATGTTGTCTTTAAAGAAAAAAAAAAAAAAAACCTCAGCCTTACTAGTATTTTTATAGCATATTCTGTTTATTTATTGATATAAAAGACTCACTCGCATCTTATCAAGTCTTAGTGGAAAAATGGCAACTAAAGTGGTAAATAGCCTAAATGTCATTAGTACTATGTGAGAATAATGGCAGTATTCACAGGACATGACCTACACTCCCCAAAATCATGAAAATATTTTCCAAATCCTGAGAATAAACTGCTGTTTATGTGTGGATTATAAAGTCTGCCCATCAAAATTATTTAATTAAATAGAAATCAATTTATTTGCAGAAATCCACAAAAAACATGGTGAGTAGTATCAAAAGGGGAAACCTCTGAGTGGACTCATTCATTTTTTTGTGCTCATGGGTCCATGACATTCACCTTTGCTATATAAGTTTGTAGTCAACTTGTTGTCTGTGTTCCCTCTACAGCAAATAGAAAGAGACAAGAACTTATGTAGAGATTTATCTCATCAGTCCTGAACACTTGCCTCACGAAGGGATGAATTTCTCTTGGGAGATGCCTATTGCTATTGGCAATAGGGAGATTCAAGATAACTAGCATAGCCTAAGCCCCTAATTTGTAGGTGCCTGACAATAGGTGAGATGAATCTTACCTTAGCTGACCGCCTGGATGAAAACTGCTGGATTTGTGCCATGTAGATGTCAAAACACTGATGTGCATGAGAAAAAGACCATATGCATGTAATTCTTGTTCTTTCCTTTTGGTAAAGAATGACAATTAATAATACTTTGATAAAGTTATAATTATTAAGTTAAAACTGTTTTCTCGGTATATGTTTTTAAGTATATAAAACAACAGCAACAGCAAAATGGCACTGTTCATAAAATACTGGGTGTTTAAGTAGCAGGATTTGAGGAAAAAAAAATCCCCAAAGCATAAAGGTAGATTTCTTACCAAGTAGGGTGAAATATTTCAAGTGATCATCACCCAGCTGCTTCCAATAATATTGAACTCTTTGTTCAACACGCTTTTACTCATTAAATATATTCTGCTAAAGATAAGCTATGCCATTAAGTACAGACCTCTAAGGAAAGCACTAAAGTCCTGTTCAGAGAGTTGGTACTCAGGTCTTTTTTTCTCATGGCTTTATCTTTGCAAATTTCTCTCTTTTGTTAAATTCAGTCCTTAGACTGTTACAACTGTTAAAGGAAAAGCTAGTAGCAGTGAAAATAGTATGACATGCAAAAATGTTATGTGGACATAGTATACTCTTGTAAAATGGCCAAAGTTTCCTACAGACATTCAGGAAACTGATTGCTACTACAGAAATCAGCATTCCCAACCCACAGTAACCCACTCTTCTGAAAGAGCAATTAAGCCATCAGATAAAATAAAATAAGTCATTTAAAGTATTCTCCTGCTCTTTTCTACCTGTTCCTTTTCTCCTGCCTCAAGCTAGTAACTAGTTCCCTACAGTAAGGAAAGTGAATAGATGAAAAGCAGGGGGCAGGTGAATCTAGTCAGACCCTATCTCATCTAATCGAGTCATGCTCCCTTTCTTGAAACAAAGGCTTCAGTCACATGAAGAAGTCTGAAAGGACTCATGGAATAGGACAGCAATTTTTCCAATTGAAAATTTAGGGTTTAAGAAGATTTCATCCACTAATTTTAATAAGATGAAAGAAGGGACTGTATTTGGATTGGATTTCTAGTTTAGATTAAAAAGTAAACTGTGAGTTTTTTTTAGCTTACTTGGTCCAATTTGCCTGATCTTCCTCAGTCTCTGCTTGCGGGACTTTTTTGTTTTGTTTCTTTTTCTTTTCAAATGTTTCCAGGAAAATCTAACTTTTGGTGCCATTTATGTTAGTTCACCACATAATTTAAGAGATTTGTTTGATGGTTAGCTTGTAAACTATTCCAAGGTTCTTTTTTTTTGTTGTTGTTTTTTAATTCCAAACAATAGTTCTGCAGATGCAGAATTAGGGCTCCTCCAGCCGTAATTCATTTCTTTTCCAGAGACTCTCATAGCCTCCAGGCTAAACATCTGTGGAAACTACACCCTATTCTAAGGAGTCACTTCCTCTTCAGAAGCAGCCTTGTACTGTTGAATTGACATTATCCTCTCTAGCCATTGAAGCATGTATCTGTCCCAGGAGTGGGATCACGACTCCACCCAGCAGTGGAGTCTGTGTACCCCAGTGTCCTGGAAGTTTGGTTTGTGTGAATAAAGCAGAGAGGTAGTTTGTGTCAATAAAACAGATATAAATCTCCCTGGAATGGTTATTCCAGTGGAGATTGCAACACATATTTCTTGGAAATGCTCTTAATAGCTGTTGGAAATTTTTAAAAAATGTCCACAGATATAAACGAGTTTCTTCCTAAATAAAGAACATTTCTTCTGAAAACGATTAACATCCTCTAACCCATAATGCCTATTTTTTAAACTCCATTTGGAAAAAAAAAAAAAAAAGAACTCTTTTAAGTTTTTATTTTCTTTTGTATAGATAATATATACAACTGCTTTGATCCATGAGATTCAATGCTTTATAATGTGAAAGGTACTTAGGAAAATAAATATCCATTTTTTCTTACTCAGTGCCATAATGTTATCCATAAATATAATGACATATATTCTACATCTTCAAATGAGCTTAGAACAAAGACAGATATGGTCAGATACTTTGGATATAGGCATATGACCTCCCATGACTCTTGGAAAACAAAATGATTATTTGTATTGTTGCCGAGTGTAGTGAAAAATTTACCATCCAAAACAAAGGGTTCCATTGTGATTCAAAATGCGTGATCCATGGGCATCTAAAAACAACTTGTCTGCCAAGTAACCACAAAGCAGAACAACTGGTTTAATGCACTAATTATGAAACTATGTGAAACTACAAAAGTAGTAAGAATAAATGCATAAAAATAATGAATTAAGTGGCAGGACAAGACAGCTGTTCAATCAAATGGTGATTGTTGTGGATGCACTTTTGAAATGAATTATTTTATTTCTCATATTTAAAAAGAATATACCTATTCCACATTTTTTATCAGTCAGATGGCAGTGAGAACCACAGTTTCTCTTGTACCTTAATCAGCTTCAGAATGTACTAATTAAAAGGTGTAGAAGGGACAGGGGCAGGCAGGAAGAAGCTAGCAGTAAGCTAATGAAGTAGAGTCAGAAAAAGCAGAGTAACTGAAAAAAATGATAGGAAACAGGAACAGATTAGAAGAGGTCAGTAATTGGAAAGTGTAATAGTGGGGAGGAAACTTGACTGGTATGTGGTATGTGTAGAAAAAGAGCCGTAAAAGAACTACTGTAACTTTTTTTTTTTTTTCTTCTCTATTAATATAGACATTTCCTGACACACAATTAAAGTAGATTTGGAGGATTAAGAAATAAATGTCTCAGAACCTGTGGGAATAGAGTTGTTAGATCTAGTGTCCTGGCCTCATTCCCATTTGGATATTCCCCCAATTTTTTAAAGCTACATATGGTAACTCTCCGTATTTCCTGTCCTAAACTGCCAAGTAGTGTTGCTTTATATTGCCAAACAGCTGCTTACTCTAAAGTACTTTGTGTGTAAAAGATGGTATATCCAAAAGTCTGTGTCAAATAGATCTGTTGGACTTGCTAATGGCAAGTTTTGCATGGCAAAAGCTAAACGTGAAACCTTCCCAGATCCCCTGCTGCAGTGGGTCTGCTCAGAGCAGGGAACATAATCAACACAAGTAGGAACATGCTCAATGCATTCTGAGGAGCTTCCAACAAGATTCCTATTTTGGTTCTCTTTGGATTTGATGGCACTCCTTTTTGGGAAAGAGCAAGGGACCTGGAGATGTTGTGCTGGGTGCAAGAGGTGCCATTTCTGTAGATTGTATTGTGAGAGCAGATTTTGATGCAGTTACTCTCATTTACTCCACAGGACAGGAATTCTGGTTTTATATATCTGAATGTGCATATATATATATAGATCTATATATGCCGATCGCTATTCTCCTTGAGTCTTTCTTTGCCTGGGCAGTGATCTGGGTAATGAATTGTGATATCATCTTTACAATCATCATTAATGAGAAGTTACTCCTTCCCTTAGGAAAGAAGACCTGCTGGATGTCATTATTCAAAGCTGATGGATTCACTAGCCAGTACAAGTTTCTTCTGGCTATACTTGCTTAAGCACTAACAGACATTTTGATTTTTGTGACTGTTTGGCCAGTGCAATAAAGTATGGTTATAATCTTAGTAACTAAAAGCAAGAAAAGGGAGTCATAAAATAATTACCTCCTTTCTGATTGTGTCCTGGGCTCTTTTACACTTTATTTCCTATCTGTACTCAACACTGTTTTCATTATGTTGTTTTTTCAGATTTCTTTCCTCCTTATTTGCTTTTATTTTTTCAGTGAAGTGAAAAAAAACAAAATCATCCTGCCAAGAATGCTGTTTCAAACTCTACTTTCATTGTAACTTTTGTCCCTGCCTAAAGGCTTTGTCTGCTGCTCCATTCCTCCCCAGCTTGATGAGTGTTTTAACGGATAGTTTTGTGGGTTACTGAGTGAAGGTAAAGTTCAGTCAGGTTGCCTCCTGAATGACCCTCAGTGACAGTTGTAAATGGGGCAAACAGCTCTAATAAGGAGTTCAGTCTCACAATGGCCTGCTTCACTCTTCGGGGGGGCGGCTTGTGCAGGCAGGACTGGTCTTTATTAGCTGGAGAGATTGTGCTGCTAAGCAGCTTGCAGTTCACATGCTAATGGTTAATTTTAATGGACGGGTTGTGACACTGTTCTGAAAGAAGTTAAAATAACATTTTCACAGCCTGAGGTAATATAAGAAGTCTTGCCATAATAAAACACCCCATCGATACAGTATTGTCAAGAAAAGATCTTTTGCTTTATAGCAACAGCTATGCAAAAATAAGAAAATTGTCATGTGCTTTACAAGCTACATTTATTAAAAATATTCAAGACTTTTTGTGATACAAATGATACACCATTCTAAGGGCAAGGGTCTGACAATTTAGCGCTACAGAAGTACTAGTAAGAACAGTGTTTTCACATGACACGTGGCTTCAGGAAGGCAAGCAAATGTTAACACTGTCAACGATGCTATAGGTAAATGGTTTCTTTCTGCTGCTTAGGATGTTTCTCTGTTCAGAATAAGTATTTAAATTGAAAGGGATTATTACACCTGATTTTGTTAAAATAGTTCCAAGTGTGAAATCATTTGAAAATTGTGGAAGCAATACTATTGATGTCAGCCCCAGTGTGATTTTAGCAGCTTCATTCATGTAAGGATTATTCCTGGTGATGAATTTAAAATGTTAGGATCTATATAATGCAAAAAGACATGCATTGGAAACATGGATGGAAAAAATCATAGTGTACTTTACCATCTTAGTAAGGAAAAATCCCAAAAGAAAAAAATCTTTTTTTTTTTTTTTTTTTTTTGAATGTGAGGCAGTCTTTGAAAACAGACACTAAAATATTCTTACAACTATGTAATTACTTGATAGCATCTTTTTTATAGCTGAGCTAAGATTACTGGGGTGCCCTGAATATCTGTTTTGATGCCTACTCACGCTTCGATTTTTTTCAACTGATTTTCTAAAAGCCATTATAGTCTTATTTTAGCTCTTCACTTGTAGATATTTGATCTGGAACCTGATCCGAACTCAAGCTAGCTTTTGTCTGCAAATGCTGGATACGTCTTGTGAATGTACCTGATCTGCTTGCAGGGAGATACACAAACATACTGGTACCAAAGGTGTTTTAGAGAAACAAAATATAGACTGTTCTGCTGTATAAATACGTGACATAAGCATGTTTGCAGGAGCTGTGTGGATACCTACTGTGTTACCAATACCATTGCTGTACATACTGATGTGGGAGATGCAGCTAAGGAGCACACACCATCTTGAGGTCTAAGCTGCCAAGGAGATGCAGCATGCCCATCGCAGAGGAACAATTTCCATGACTTATTTTCTCAGCCAACGGCGTGCTGTTTGACAAGTTAACGGGGGAGAATTACATGGGTTATATATAATGAAATGTCTGAGTAGCTGCTGTGGTGAGAGCAGCTGACAGGTTTGTCAGCTTTCAGAGTAATTAACCCAGCAGGAAATCCATTCCCAGGTGGCTACTGGTAAGAATCGAGTTTGGTGAGGCAATGACAGATGAGAAAATGAGAGTGGACTATGTATACAAATATCACTTTTTTTTTTTTTTCCTTTTTTTATAGAGCACATTAGTAGCAAACAGTATCCTCAGATTTACGTGTTTAATCCATAAGAATAAAAAAAATGGTTCAGTCCTAGCCTCAAATGACCAGATACTTAAGGAAGAGGACACTCCCCTATATGCCCTCCTAAAATACTCCCAAATCCAGACTAATTTCACCTTAGCATGTATTTGCTGTCCCATATGGCTTATAAACTTCGTCACCTCTGATAGGTGTCTCTGCCAGGTGGCCATTCAGTCTTGCCACTGTTTCCAACCACAGTATCCTTTGAGGTGTTCCTCAGGTCTGGTACCTGCTGCACAGAGACACTTCTGTACTTTAAAGCTGTGTCCTGCTTGTCTCAGCAAATGGTCCTGCTTCTTGCATTAAAGGCGAGAAACTGTCAGCTCATATTCCCTCTCTTCCTGATATTTGTGGATACTGATACCACTTCCTTCTCCCAAGCCAAGTATTTCCCAGCTGAAGTGTCCCAGCCAATATTCCACACATTGAACTTATTTGACTCCCTTTCTCACTTGCATTGCCTTTCTTTGAAGTTAATTACTGGATGAAATTGCGTTTGTTTGGATAACAAGTGAGATTGTCATATTCTTTGCTCATTTTATGTAAGCTAGCATATATAAGCTGTGATATATTTACCAAGAAAAATAAGTATGCTCAGTCTGAACAAGTCTTTGGCTGATTTTGCTGAGTCTTTGGCCCTTAGTTACAAGAAAGCTAAAGAAATAAAATAAATAAAATAATTGCTTGCTATTAATACTTTCCAAGTTGTTCCCTTATACAGGACCTGTTTTTTTCATAGCAAAACCTGGTCTCTGTGCTGACCAATTTTATATTAATAAAATAAATAATTAAGAAACTAATAATGATTCATTGTTAAGATCATGAAAATATACATTTAGAGGGCTACATATAAGAGAGTGACAAAAGTATACATAAGAGTTTATTTTGCAAGGAAGTTATTACGTGTGCAAAAAATAGGAGTCTACGAGGAGTGGAAGTACCCACCTGCCATGAAGAAGAATGATTAAATGGACAGAATATTTAATACTACCCCTTAAATAAATGCCTACCCCAGCTATGCTACTACCTTGTAAAGACAACTGGAAAGTTTAATCATCCTTAGAGATGATTAAAGCAATGGAAGCAGCTGACAAAATATGTATGGCCATTGAGGCAACAAAGGTGAATGGAAAATTAGGAATCCAAAGTATTGTGTAAAATTAATAAAAAAGGTGAATTGAAGAACTTTGAAAGCTTTCCATGTAAAGGTTCTTAATGGAAAAGCAAACCTTTGAAGATACTTTTCTCCCTTACAAATATTTTGAATAACTTCTATCTAATACCTAGCCCTTTTTGTTACATAAAATGGTATATAAATGCTACTTGAAAGCTTTGAATGAAGTAGCTCCTGGATTTCAGTGACTTTTCATTCTTTATTTTAATTTCAGTAAAGCTAAAATTCCTCCAGGCCAAATAGCAAAATGCAACTATCATTATAAATTCATTTTATTGTGGTCATTAAGTGACATTTATTGAATGTGTAATATTTGTTCATGCATTATGAATGTATCATGAATGAAGTAGAAATTCAGACTCCAGGACTGTTACTGCATTTTGTGACTTAACATTTACACCGTTGCTTATTTATGGTTTGTTGTTGTGGCTATCATTATTATTAATATTGAATACCTCAGGTTTTGTGTGTTTATCATTAGGCACCTGAAAATGTATTCACACAGTCTACCATGTTCATTCATTTTCACAGAAGTCATTTGAGCAGAGAAATATTTATGTGTTTACAGTTAAAGTCTAGTAATTAATGAACACTTAAAAATCATAAATGACATGACCTTACCCACTATTCTGGATAATCACCAATCATTGTCCAGGGGGTTTCACATGAAATGTTATTTCATGCAAAACAGATATGTATTTAAAAAATGGTCAGGTTAGAGGAATAAAATGCTATACTATGCTAATTCAAAGATGTATCTCACGATATTGAAGAAAGCATAGGTAAAAACACTATTCAAAAGTAAGGAGTATCTGCATTAAATTGTGCTATACGTAGCTGAAGTAAGTGT
Source organism: Nothocercus julius (assembly GCA_013398735.1). NCBI lineage: Eukaryota > Metazoa > Chordata > Aves > Tinamiformes > Tinamidae > Nothocercus > Nothocercus julius. The sequence goes on from VZSV01000287.1 coordinate 169,578, forward strand.
GTATTTTCTGTAGTATGTATGATGTGTTCTTCAGGTTTTACAGTTTATCTGGGCCTGATGATGTTTAGTTTTTTTGACCTCCCCCCCCCCTTACTTTTTGTCAAAAGATGCAGTGAGACATGTACAAAGAGCTAAAGGCTGGGACTTGGGGTAGGGGCTGCTTCACTTTGCGGTAATGGTTGTTCAAAATAGAAAGGTTTTGAAGAAACCCGGTTTTGAGCTCGCCTCAGACAGATTTCCCTCACACATCAGAAAAATGACTAAACCAAGAAGGGATATGGTTACTGCTATGCTGAATATTGCAAAACACAGCTTTCTGGTCCTCAGCCCATAGCCACATCCGCATTTTAAATTGGGCGCATAAGCTGCTTTTATAGTGTAGAGGGAGAATTAGATGCCTCAGAATCTGCTCCAAAATATTCAACACGCAAGAAAAACAGTTGTTGGCTACAGGCTTTAGGCAGCAACATTAAACTACATGTTTTACAGACTGTTAGGCAACTTTCTTTCATGCAAGCAACTTCTTTACAGATTTCTATTGTGCCATCAGGAACAGCACAGCATTGAGATATTCACTGCACTGTGCTGTGTAAATTCAGTTTATGAGCCAGAACAGAACTAATTGCACTGGCTAATGTTTAAACAAAGAAGAAAGAATGACCCTTGTCTAATTGTTTGTGAAAATGGCACATCACCAAGAAGTATTCTTGAAGTATTTATGAAGAGAAGATAGAGTTCCCGAACTGGAACATGTATTTTCTTCTGTGCCTGTAGCCTATTTTAATACACATTACAAAATATCCAGCACAGAAATGAAACAGAAAGGCTTATAAGACTCTATATCATCCTGCCTGCCTGGCATTCCTGGCTGAAACATAGGAAATGAAATGTCATTACATTCTGTGCATGAAAAGTACTTTAGGACCCTGGTGCCCTGATTTATTATATTATTTGGGGACCTTTGTTTTCTTACTAATTTTTCCATTAGCAGCTCAGCAGCTTTTAGAGAGACTTTCTCATGTTGTGGGTGTATTGATCACCGTTTTACATGAAAAATATCCTCTTTTCTGTTACCACCTTTATCCTGTTGTGCTAGGCAATCTTTAGCAAGCTGTATTTCATTTTTCCTTTCTGCTTTATGTTGTGCCATATTTTACGCACACTCTCCTATTACATATCTTATATTTGTTTACTTAATAAGCTCGGAGTTATCAGTATTTCAGACACTCATAAATGAAATTCAAAGAATTATTGGATTTCCAACTTTGTGTTACAGGGTATAAAAACAGAGCCTATTTCTTTAAAAAGAGCCTCACTCCAACTCTCTCAGGGCCAGATTTTGTCTTCTTTAATGCTAAGGAACCTGAGAGATGCAATCTCTTAGGGTAAACTGATTGAGATGCATAGTGAGAGGGGAAAAAAAAAAAACAGGAAAAAGAGAAAAGATATATGCGTCTACTCTTCTTTGAAGGGGAAAAAAAAAAAAAAAAAAAGGAAAAGGAGAGAAACCAAATAGTGAGCAATAACAAAAGCTGACAGATGAGTGACAGCTGAATGCAAGCATTAGCTAGGAAATTTCTACGTGAGTTAAGTTCCTTGTTGATTTGTTTCTCTTCTGTCTGAGACGTGCTTAGGAAAGTTTGAGGCAAAAACTTTGGGGAAGATTACCCTGGGCAATAATTTGGATATCTGAGAGGAGGCAGCCTGAAAAACAACATCCTAGGGTTAAAGGACCCATACCAAATACAAGGGATGTTCGCAATGGGGTTACTGAGTGGGTTGTTGTGGTAAAAACCTTTGGCATCCATATATGAAGAACATTCTAAATTCTGCACTAAAATACAAAATATTATTGAGCAGTTCACCTCATGGTGCATCTCTCAGGAGAAAATACTGACATAGTTAGTGAGCAAAGCTAATTGATGATTCAGAAAATAAAAATTTAATTTAGCTTCTCTTTTCAGTGAAACGAATATATATATATATATATATATGCATATATATATACATATATATACACATATATTCCAAAATGACTGGAGAATGAAAATAAACTGAAGGCTATATGTGAGAAAATAAAGCTACTATTAAAGAAGAGGAATTTAAACCAAACCTTGTGTGAGGGTACAGTTTTCTAGCTGGTGTTCTGTTGTTTTATCTGCCTCAGCTAGATGTGTCAGTAGTTGTGAGAACTTTGGTTCTCTCTTGGCCCATGTTGCTGATGCTGTGGGGTAAGTGGAACTATTTTGAGCAGAACATGAAAATGAAGAGTTATAACCAAAATTGTATTTCAAAATTTGGAGTTTCCAAAGAGTTTTTTCCTGCTTCTAGGCAATTCAGAGCCATGTTTTCTTAGGAGCCATCAGCATTTCAAGGTTTGACTTTAGCTAGACACAGATGAACGCCTTTGAATTAAAGAATTGCAAAACTGAGTTACTATGAATATGACACTTGGGGTCTCAAGTCCAGAGATAAGTGACAGAACTTGTGTATCCTCTAAGCACAGTATACAAAACCTTCATGTCCAATGGGGAATGCTGAATGTTTCAGGCACTAAGAATGTCTGAAAACACTGTTATTTCTGGTATGGTCTTTCCATTTACACTGTGTTAGGATTTGCCTCAGGCTTTCTGTTACTCTGGATCCATATCTAGGTGACCACATATGTCCTTTCAGAGAACTGAGTAAGCTTTGTAAAGAGAAGAATTTCTGACTTTTTCAGAAAACATTTAAAACTGAATATTCATCTAAGTAATAAGAAAGACATCATCTTAATCTTGATTTTTTTTTTAAATTAAAAAAAAGGTAATTTTAAAGGAAACAGAGCTTAAATTTCATTGGGGAACTTATCAGTTATGCTTTTAGAATCATTGAATTTTTTAAAAATTATGGACAGCTATATAGTTGTGATTTATCAGTTACCAACAGCCAGGGATATTTATTAAAGAATTCTCATGCTCCGGTATTTGAAAATAACTGTTTGGATCTGTGGACAGGACATGTTTAAGCATTTATCATCTTATTCCTACTGGATTCTGCCACTTTTGTGTGTGTGTGTGTGTGTGTGTGTGTGTGTGTGTGTGTGGTTGTGGCTCAGGACTACAGGCTTTAAAAATGCAGGCACCAGCTCATCATCAGAATTTCTCTCACATGAAAAAATATCCACCAGTCTACCCTTTAGTTATATATATTTATATACCTGGAATTAGAAGCTGATGATAACATACTATTGGATATGTTGACAGTTAATGCTTTCAGATGCAAGAAAACTGTTGGATTAACCTTTACAATTCTTTACTCTCCAAAACAGCATTTGTCAAATATTGATCTACCCTACATTAAAATATGTCTGGAAAACAGACATTGCCCTGTAATAACTGTTACTTCATAAGGGAAGATATATGTCAGATCTAATTGTCTAGAGGTTCTTCCAATTATTCCCCATTTACAACCATTATTTTTATTTTATTTTATTTTTTTAAATTCTCTTCTTCTTTCCTAGGCATTTGGGCCTAAAAACAGTGGGACAGTTTTAGATAGTTTTCATTACTTGTTTAATTGACGTCTATGTTAGCATCTTTATTGAGACAGGCATACTTATATTTAGGAAGCTTAACTTAGTAAGTCTTATATAAACAAGTGTTCCCATTTAAGTCAAAATGGTTTACTGAAATGGTAGTGCAGAATGGTTCATTTTACAAATCAACTGTATATCTCTGAAGAAACTACCAATGAGGGACGTGACACAGTTGTCCACGCAGAGTAGTTAATTATCATGTGAGACACCTTAAAATGCCCCAAATATCCTCCCCCCCAAAAAAAATAGAAGTAACTTTCCATGTGTATGAAAGTACAGAAAAAGATCTTCAAGAGTCTGTTTCCTTGCCCTGCAAGGTTAACATCATTAAAAGCACTAATAAAAGTATGTTAAATGAAAAAGAAAGGATCCTACAATGTAAATGTTCCTGTTCTGCATTAAATATGTTAAAGAAAAGAAAAAAAAAAAGAACAAGTGAAAGATCTGACATTATTTCTAAACTTCTTCAGTTAATCTCTAGTTATAGTGATGGTGTTTGTGAAATGGCAACTAGTTCACAGTTCATTCCAATAATAACAATAAATAATTTTTTTGCTGTTCCTGTGATTTCTTGTGTGAGAAATGCCATGCACTATCCCACTATGCAAGAGCTAATATAAGGAGCTGCAGCAGTATGAAAGGAAACAAGATAAAAGTGAACCCCTAGATGAGAGCAAATAGCGATGGCATGGGGCAGATCCTTATGCTGGCAGGATAAGAGCTGCTTCTGCAAATAAAATGGTTTTGCAAGCAGCAGAAGTCTTGAAAACTAATCTCAAAAAAGCAACTACTTTATAGCAACTGCTAAAGTACCTTCCAAATATTGCAGGGGAGAAAATGGGAAGGTAGAAGATTACCTTTTCCAGGAAAACTGGGCCATAATAAAAGTTATATGCGGCAGTGTGAGAAGAAAGAGGTGAGTATCTTGTCTATCTCTTTAAGTCTGTCTGCAGTTCATTTTCCTGGGTAAGCGTAGAGGATGGAGAAATTTTAAGTTATTTTACTGATGGTATTGATGGAAAGATGTTATGGCAGATAAAATAAATGGGTATATCTTTTATCTGATGTTATGACAGATAAAAAAAATCAAGGTGCAACTCTTGAATCATGAGGTTATTCCTTTTTTTTTTGCAATATAATTTGATATGATCTATTAACAGTTCTCTGATTACACCATTCATCAGTGGCAGAGTTGGGAAAGCTTGCTCTTTGTGAAGAATGATCTTCCTTGGAAAATTGTTTCAGCTCAGATTTGGTTGGAAGCATCTAGGCCTCTGCAGCTGCAAGCACCATTTTGATCCCCGTTTCACTGAACATCTGCAGCAGGTCTGCCAGGCAGGGATGGCAGATGGAGCCTATACCAGATTGCCCTATCACTAGAAGCTCTGAAAAATCCTTTCAAGACAAGCATCAACTCATTAAGAAGACAAGAGTCCCAACTCTTTAAGATGCAGTCTCAAAATTCAAAGGCTACCTAGAGCCAGGCCTTGCAGAATTACATCTGTGGACTCAAGAATGGTATTCTAATTTCTCTACTCCATGACAGAGAATATGAAAACTGGCACTTCCATTGCCACTAAATAAAAGACTTAAGAACTGCTGGATCTAACTGGCAGGTATGACTCAGAATGAAAAGCAGCATATTTCAGTATTCCCATTCCTCTGACAGACCATCCAGCAACCCAGAAAATTGTCAGTTTGGAAACTTGGTTTGGATTTGTTGAGACTTTATCAAAGAGAATTCTCCTGGTCCAGCACACACAAGGAAATTCACTCTAATTTTGTCAGGATGAGGGTTGCAAATTATATCCCAAAGTAATAGTTTTTAATGCAGTTGCTATGAATTCGTAAAAGGGTTATTTTTAAAGTAATGTATTAAAAGTGATGCTACATACTGCATGTTAAATGAAATGTACTAAGCAGAAAACATTGACTGAGAAGAACAGCAAGCTCATATTTCTTCTATCAGTGGGAATATGCAGTGTATTTTATGCAGTATGCTTATTTTTTGGAACGGTCAGAATTGTTCCAATTTGTTAAGCAAACCATGAGGCAATCTGTAAACTTGCCTTTCAGCACAATTTTTGTGAGACATAGGGATGTGGCAGTTAAAAGAATACCATCATAGGGTAATCTTCAGATAAACCAGTGCAATTCTATCTATTCACATTCTGCTAATGAATGTGGTTCTGCTTACTGTTTTACTCATACAAAGGCTATTGGACGTCTTGGCTCCACAGAATCGCACAAGACAAAAGAAATAATAGAGAACCTATTAAGACACTGTCTTTCTTCCTCCCTCTGGAGGAAAAAAAAAAAAAAAAAAAAAGGAAGTGAGCAGACTCCCATCCTGGAAATGATTTTTTAATTTTTTTTCTATCTCTGTATCTTCAATTTTCAGCATCACATTCCCTTTATGTTAGAAAAACAGATGTGCAGGTTCTGGTTCACCTTCACCGGAAAACATATTTGTTACTCTGAAGCATAAGGGTTTCTTTCTTTTTTTTTTTTTTTTAAATTTGCAGCTATTGTTCCAGATTTCCCAAAATCTGACTATCAAGTTATATGACTATATTGTGACTATCTTAATTTTACCAGAAAAGATTTACAGAAGCAGAATACATAAGATTGCAAGATGCATACTTCTGCAGTAAGTCTCCTTCCCTAGTAGGTCACATTAGCGAAGATTTTTTTTTTTCTTTTAATTGTTATAATGTTTTTACAATGGATAACACCTGTTGAAACTTTTGTGCTGAGAAAAGACACAAACTGGCAGAATAAAAGCAAAAGCAAAGTTTTCTGGCTCTTTTGACCTCCATAAACACCAGATGCATTACAGCTGGAGCCTGGAAAAGTCATCATGTCCTCATAAGTTCCATAATAAATGCAGCACAAGTGTGCAGCCTACAGGCAATTCATGTGAAGGTGATCTGACTGTAGAAAAAGATAGCATTTAGAGGAATCAATCTCTAGTTAATTTGATGCAATCATCCCACTAGTGAATAGCTAATCCAAATCTAGACAAGGATAAGGAATGTGAGTGTGATATGGAAAAGAGAGAAAGGTTTAATGGGAAATAAAGATATTAACAACGGAAAATTTAACTGAACGTGTGATTCTTCACAAAAACTAGAAAAGTTGGTATTAATACCTTCTCTCTGACCTCTTTCTACTTTGAGACTGTCAGCAAAAAAAAAAAAAAAAAAAAAAAAAAAAAAAAAAGCACTTGACAAAAAGCGCATGTGAGTATACCCCCTGATAAAAGTAATCAGAGCTGAATGATGTGTCAAGTTTCTTGTAACAACATAACCTTTGGATGTTGACTTATTTTCCTGGATACAGCCACTTCATTCAGAGACTCACAAATGAAAATCATGCATCAGTTTGTGGCCTGTCAGAATACCCTGAGTTTATAATTTGCAGTTATAATATCAATGACAGTACCAAGTCTACAGTTCTCTTATTGCTTTCTTTTTTTCTCCTACCACTTTTTCGATTTACTAAACTATTGTAAGACTTCTTAAAACTGTCTTTAAATGAAGGTTATATTAAAAGACTTTAAATTATTTGGAGATACCTCCTTATTAATTCCTTTCTCCATTTATCTCCCATTCAGATACAAAATGCTATTGCCTAATTTAACTACAATATCCATGTATTAATGTACATTATTTGCACTCCCATTTGCACTCTCTGCTGTAGTGACTTGTGGCAATTTTGACTGTTAATTTTGTTAGCTCTATCAGTTCAACACAGCACCTGCATGTAAAAAGTTTGACAGTTACAAAGGTTTCCTGGGGAAGGCAGATAGCTAGAAAACAACAACAAAGTGCATTAACAGCCTATATAGGAGTAAAATAACCAATGGGACATCAAGGAGATTAACAACAGGAAAGAGATTGTTGGAGGTCATAATGATGCTTCTTCACTCCTGAATTTGTTTTTCACTCCTATTCAAATTTATCTCAATCTACTGACCCTCAAAGATGCTGGAAAGCTCCTCTATTTGCTGGGCTTTGAGAGAAAGTAGTCAAAAAAGGGAAAAACAGTTATTCTGAGGTGATATAATATTTGGAATGTTTGCATAGAGTCTGAACTCCTACTTGTTTGACTAAAACTAAGAATTTCTCTTTTTGCAGGGCAGGTTTCCTTGCTAGAGTGGGATGATAGAACAGCAGAAACAGGATAAAACAAAATTAATTCTTGATATTCTTTTTGTGTAGTGCTAATGACACTAATTTGCTTAATATTTTGTGTTATGCAAGTTTTTATACTCCATTCCATATGACTTGTATCAACATGGCATAAGATTTTTATGAATAAATTTCTTGTTTCACTGGCTCAGCAGAACTAAAATACAGGCCACATGGTTTGACCCAAAAATTCCATTCTGTGTATCCATGTTCAAATAAAGCACAGCATGCAAGTATCTCCTTATACTTGCACGTGCATTTGCATTAGCAAACAAAGCAAATACGGGGAAGAACCTTTGTGTGAAAAATTATAATGCTCGTTTTGTAGATAATTACCTTGCAATCATAATGAGTTAAATCAGAAAACAGCCAGAAGTCCTCTGTTACGCACTGTGGAGTGCAGTCATCTGTTCCAGTGCTGTTTCCGTATGGGCGTGATTCTATAGAAACAGCCGATATGGCAGTTGATGAGCCTCAGCCTGGATAAAACCTTATACTGGAAACAAACAAACAAAATGTGCAAAATTTGTACACAAATCTGGTTTTAGCAGGTGTTTAAGTTGGCTATGAATCATAATCACCCAAATTCCTTATACACAGAAAGTAGAATTACGCAATGTTTCCACAGGATGAGGTACAGGGGATAGTTCTCCACTACAAAATTATTAGGTCTTTTTCTTGGATCACATAATTGTTGGTGAAAAGCATAAACGAGTAGCTTTCCAGGATGAAAATGAATACCAAATACATATCTATGAACATTTCTTAACATTAAGCATGAGAAAATTTCTTGTTGATAGTAAAATACAGGTCTTTAAATGCTGTGGGACATGGCAGTCTTACTGTAACTGTAATCAGGTGTGAACTTGGAGCTTTTGAATGGTCTGGAGTTAGAGATGGGCAAAATTTTGATGAAGACTTCCTAAGCTAATACTTTTTCTTATAGGATAGATGCAATTTAGGCTTTCCTTTATTATTATTATTATTATTATTATTATTATTTCTTGTTTCCTAAAACATAATAAAATCTTTTCTTTTTCTATCTATAAAAATGAGTGTTTCATCTATAAAAGGTATTTATAATACTCCTTTGATAATGCTTAAGCGTCACAAATATCAGGCCTGCACATTGTTAGGAATAAGATACTAGTGTGAAAGGTCACTACGGGGTCCCAGAGGGTACTCCTAGCGCTACTGATCCCTGTCCCCTCTGAGTCCTCCCACACAGGTCTGACCCCATTAAGGCCCAGCCTGGGACTATCAGTCCCTATACCACAACACCACAGCAGTGCAGAATCTGGCTGCATCCTCAACGGGAGGGCAGGACCTAGGGGAGGAAGAAGACATAGATAACCTTGGTTTCTTAAATTTCAGGCAGATCTAGCCACAGAAGTGTCTTTGATTTGTACCAGAGACTTCTGAGAATGTTAGTCCTGGACCCAGGAAAAGCACTTAATAGTTTGTCCAATGTGTTTGTCATCTACAGTCATAGAAATTATGTCTGGAATTAACCTTGAGAGTCATGTAAGTGATTCTTTTACTCTAAGATTAACTATGTCCAAACCATTCCTACCAAATATTTGTCAAATCTGGCCTTAAAAACCTCTTGCAATGGAAATGTTTTCTCAATCCCATGGTCAGTAAGAATAAATTACTCCCTTCTTTGCAACAACAACCCTTACTCACACACAGTCTATGCCCTTAGTCTTCTCCAGACTAAACAGTCTCCATACCTACAATCATTCTTTGTAGGTCACATTTCCTGTGCCTCTGACCATTTTTTTACTGCTTTACAGATTGTCAGCAAAGCAGATTTTTTTTTTTATCTGTCTTACAAACAACACTTGTATACATCTTAGTTCTCTCCTCCTTATAACTTTACCTTTACTGACACATATGAATATTGGAATTGATCAAATACACATTCCTGAAGAACCCTGCTCAAAATCAGCCTTCCATTTTGATGGCTAATCTCAAAATTTTCTTCATCCTGTACAGTTTCTAGCAAGCTTTTCACCCACTCTGTCAATTTTCCTCTGCTCTGTACTGTGTATCCAAGTGTTACTGTAAGATGACTGTCTGAGCCAACACTAAAATTTAGTGAGAAATAGTGACCCTTTTTTTTCTATCCATTGGGCCTCTTTATGCCACAGCAAATACATTACATTGCTCTGAAGTGATTTGTTCTCAACACTCTTTTGTTTTCCAAGGGCTAAAAAGAGATTGTCTTTCTTTCTTCAGGGGTTATGAATAGATTAGCTGATATTTTTTTTTCCCAAAATATTTCTAGGAACTGAGATTGGACTATCAGATCCAGAAGCTTGTTTCCTATCTCTACTCCCTTCCTTTCCTTTTTTTTTTTTTTTTTAGCATGATAAGTTCTTCCTTTTCTGCTCTGAAAACCCTCCCAGAGTTCTCAGAGATAATAATGAATGACTCTGAGATTACTTTGATAAATCATTTTTTATCAAATTTTATTTATCACGCCAAGTGAATTTTTTTAGACATTGTAGTTTGAAAATATCAAATTTATCTAAATACTCTCTGTTATATTTTTCTGTGCTTATCTCTTCATCAGTGGTCATTTAATAGTTTTTACTCTCTGATAGTAGTTAATATTTTAACTAAACATTGATACAAACAAGACAATAAAGATCACAGCAGTCTCATCAACATCTTAAAGTTTTTAATTCCTTTCTAAGATGTAGAAAAACTTTTTTTTTTTGGACACTTTTTTTTGGAGTTTTATGGACACAGTTGAAAGAGGCTGCTCTTGGCTGCCTGGTGAACTCAGAAAGTGTTAAACCTCGAAAGAGCAAGAGGGCAGCTGGTCAGTGCTGTCAACAGAGAGGTTTCAGAAGGTGGAATAACACCAGCTATCAAAGGAGAAGATCATCGGTGGGGTGTCCCACTACAAACAGAGGAAGTCCACTGAGATAACAGATGAATTCTGCAGACTGAATTACCTGTGTTTCATCTATGAGCAGGATCTAGCAAACATAGAATCATAGAGTTGTTATGGTTGGAAAACATTTTTAAGATCATCGAGTCCAACCATAAACCCTTCAATACCATGCCTGCTTACCCAAGTCCCTAAGTGCCTCATCTACACTTTTCTTGAACACTGCCAGGGATGGTGACTCCACCACTTCCCCGAGCAGCCTGTTCCAGTGCTTCACTACTCTTTCTGTTTAGAAATTTTTCCTAATATCTAACTTGAAACTCGCCTGGCACATTTTGAGGTCATTTCCTCTTGTCCTATTTCTGGAAAAGAGATCAACCTCCATCTCACCACAGCCTCTTTTCAGATAGTTGTAGAGAGTAACAGGTATATGTTGATTTGTGCATTTTGAGTGTGATGGAGCCAGTGTCCAATTTTCCTCTTTGAAATAATACTCCCATTGCAAAATTAAAGGCAAGGAACCTTATTGATTCTTTTGCTGTGCCTCTCAGTGCAAGTAGGAGCACTGCCAGTATTTTTTTGTATTTCACAATGCGAGGAAGATAAAAACCCTGAAGCTACAGACAGGAATTATTGTGGAGAGTGAGTTACTCCACAATGCCTTGGGCTACTATAGAAAGTTAGCTTTTACTAATGAGTGCCTACAGTTCCATGCACAACTTTAAAAAGAGTTCTCAATTCCCATTCACTTAAATAGTTTATAAGAAGCCCTCCAATACCCTCTCAAATATTTAGCTAGCATTAATTAGAAATGAAGATTCAAAAACATGTCAGGTGTTCATTAATCAAAATATGAACAGATAGTAAGACAGTACTGGGCAGCAAAGAAGTAGTAGTGATTATTTATTATTTTTCACAGGCAGTTCTATTTCTGCAGACTATTATATTGCTCCAGTGTATTTCCACTAGATGGCACTATGTGATTTAATATACCTTTTTTTTTTTCCATTGTATTTACATAACTAGACTTGAGTGATAACTTTGTGATAAACAGCCCCACATTTTGAAGGCTTAGAGTAGCAGAAAGAAGATAGGAACACCCGTTATAGCCAGCTGCCACTATTGCTTAGATTTACATGATAGACAAATGCAGAATTACTCTAGCTCTGTACAACTTTAATATTGAGAACAGCACCACTAAACACAGTGAAACTAATTAAAAGCCAAACTTATGAAATTGAGGTAAGATATATACCATTCAGTTGCTGCAGTAATTCCAGAGATTTCCAGCTTAAATTAACAGTAATGATGTGACTTAACTTGATTAGTTTACCACCATACAAAAATGACATATATATGCATACATATATATATATATATATATATATGTATACATACATATAGAAAGAATGTAGATTCTGATGAAAACGTAGATTCTGATGAATGAAATCTGATGTAAATACTCTTCTTGACTATAAACTTTATGGCATTTTTGAACTCCTTAAATTATGCTGCATTATTTTGCAATTCTATGCTACTAAGTTAAGAGGTAGTAAATTGATTTTATTTTTTAAGCTGTCAATTAAATCAAAATGATAATTAGCTTTCCTAGTAAGTCAAGATAAGATTTTGTTTTGTTATAAATTTTGGAGGCCAAACTAATGCTGTTTAACAATTTACCACTTACATTTTGTTTGTAGTTATATAATTGCTGTGGAATGGATATATAATTTTTTGCATCCTTACTGCACATTTAAATTCAGTATATATTACAGATGACATCAGTGATATTGGAGGCACTCATCTGAGACATTCATACTGGGAAGATTCTTGAACAGAGAGGTGAAATGATAAAACAGGGAAAGAGGGTAAGGTTAAATGAAACTCTTCAGAGAGAAAGATCAGGTCATGAAAGACTGAATATGTGTTTTAGAGGAAAAGAATGTAAAACAAGCTCAGCAGACAGAGAAAGGAAGAACAGAATGGCTGAGGTGGGGAGAGAGGGGGAAGAAGAGAGAAATGGGAAGGAAGGTTTATGGGAAACTTGAGAGAACCTAAAGACAGAAAATTTAAATTTAATTTAGAAGTTAAAAAAATGCTTTTCAAAATCAGCTTGGATTAAGATAGAAATAAGCCTTCTTGAACACTTCTGTTAACTTCCAGAATTATGGACTGAATCTTGATGCCATTTTTATAATCCCATCAGGCTCAGTAACTTTATACACATATATTGCAGTCAGCCTTCATTAAAAAAAAAAATGATTCTGAAAGTGAGTGGGAATTGAATGATTCTCATTCTTTATCAGACATAGAAAAAAGTCTATATTATATGTATTAGCATGAAGAAAGGGAAAAAAAAACTTGAATAATCTATAGAGTTCATGCTTACATGTATGTAGAAAGAAAAATCAAGATTCTGAATGATAATCTGAAGCAAATATCAGTGTTTTGAGACAGCATTTCAGGGACATGAATATTTATTTTTCTTCTGTCATAATTTTCATTCTTTGTTATTTTGGAGAGAAATACAAGAAAGAGAGAGAGAAAGAGAGAGAAAGAGAGAGAGAGAGAGAAAGAGAGGAAGAGAGGAAGAGAGGAAGAGAGAAAGAGAGAAAGAAAGAGAGAAAGAAAGAGAGAAACAGAGAAAGAGAGAAAGAGAAAGAAAGAGAAAGAGAAAGGGAGAAAGGGAGAAAGAGAAAGAGAGAAAAGGAGAAAGAGAAAGAGAGAGAGAGGAAGAGAGGAAGAAAGAAAGAAAGAGAAAGAAAGAGAGAAACAGAGAGAGAGAAAGGGAGAGAGAAAGAGAGAGAGAGAAAGAGAGAGAGAGAGAGAAAGAAAGAAAGAAAGAAAGAAAGAAAGAAAGAAAGAAAGAAAGAAAGAAAGAAAGAAAAGAAAGAAAAGAAAAATGAAAAAAGAAAAAGAAAGAAAGAGAAAGAAAAGAAAGAACAGAAAGAAAGAAAGAAAGAAAAGAAAGAAAAGAAAGAAAAGAAAAAAAGAAAAAAGAAAGAGAAAGAAAGAGAAAGAA
>VZSV01000287.1:192645-236869 GCA_013398735.1 Nothocercus julius
AGGAAGGAAGGAAGGAAGGAAGAAAGAAAGAAAGAAAGAAAGAAAGAAAGAAAGAAAGAAAGAAAGAAAGAAAGAAAGAAAGAAAGAAAGAAAGAAAGAAAGAAAACACTAAAAAAACCATCCTATGTGAGCACTAGGATGAATATGTTTATTGCTGAGAAAATACGTAGAAAGTGCAGTGATTGGATCCTGCTGTGGAGCTACGTCTTTCAAAGCAGAGTTATATTTCCATACTCCTTGAACAGCCCTATCTTCTCTTCTATTAAAGAAAGTTACAGCTAGGGTTGTATCTATTTGGTGATTGATTACAGGACATTACAGCACATCAGGAAGAAAGATATTTTGAACTCTGATTTATCCTCTTGGATGTAAGCATGAGCCTCCTATGATATACCCTTTCAAAGTAGAAGGATTCATGTGTGGATGATCTTTCCTGCAAAGGCCATTTAAAAGCCTGTTCTCACACAGGAAAAAAATAAACAAACAAACAAAAGCAAAAACAAAACAAACAAACAAGCAAACAAAACAAATAACCACCTGCGACTCAATTTTAGGTCTGAGCTACAATATTTTTCCATTTTCATTTTGAACAAAAATCTGCTCTGTTACTGAACAAAATTTAGTATGGGTAGATTATAGACTTAGCTAGAGACTACAAAAGCCTTTCTTTTTATTTTCAGTATTTATTTTCATACCTGTAAATTTTTAAAAATTTTCAGAAATGTATTTTTGTGTGTTTTACTTTCTAATCAATATGGATATATATTCTTAATGTTTGAGTAGAATAATCATGCAGCAAATAAAGTACGGTCTTGAAGCAGTGGGAAAAATTAAAGGGAAAATTAAAGGGAAAATTAAACTTATGGTCTTTTCTGTGAATTGTTCTAACATCATAACAATATACTCAAGGTTTATGTTCTGTTGCAAAATTCAGAAAGGCTGAAGCTTTATTTGTTTGTATACTCAACATTCCTGTTTGCTTCCTTAAACCTAAACATCAGTTTGTAGATAATATTACCTCTGGTGTTTCTGTGAGATTTAATTTTTCTTTTTTATCCATTCATTATCCAGACTTAGTAGTTTATTTGACTAGATGTAACAGTATAACATTTCAGCAGTTGGAAGAATATACTTCTTTTATTCTAGATTTTTTAAGATTCACAGTCAGATTCAAAGTTACACAACTTGGCTCAAAGATTCTTAAAGCAGAAGACAAAATAGAAACTTGCTACGTCTTCCAAGACTGATAGTGGGAAATGTAGAAATAATGTAAATAACAGAGGTGGGAGCTTAGAGAGTTTATTTTCCTTCTTCTAGATGGAACAGGATGCAACTAGAAATGGGAACATAATGCCACTGTTCTGAAGAGCCTGGAACCTAGTAATAATGGATCCTATTTGCTTGGCTTCCCTAATCTTTAATACAAAGTAGGCAGTAAAGCCATTTTTCTGATCTTAAAAATATAACTGATTAGCTAATTTTTCTAGGACTGGAAGAAAACCGGTGTGAAACAGCGAAGCCAGCATAAAAACAGAACAAAGAATGATGTCCCTCAGAAACTCTCTAATAGCTCTAAGTAAGTTGCAGAATAATACGTAAGTGAATATGTCACTAGATTATATTGCAATTTGAATTTTGTGAGTTCAGAGAATTTTGGGTATACCTCCTTAATAATATTTTAGATTTGAAATTAAAATTTATGTACCTGCTGGGCTGCTGAAAAACACAGTGATCTTAGGCATTTTTTAATCATTTTTGTATATCCCACAAAAGAAAGCAAAATCTTCATCCATATTCTTATCTTTTTAGGGAATAAAGTGATAGACATTATATTACCTGATCTATGCTAACTCTTCCTTTTGTCTTCTGTCCTCTACTTCTATACAAGTGCAGTTATTTCCTCTTAGAAGAAACAGCTTATCATATAGGTATAGCTGTGAGTATACATTTCACCTGGACAATGACATGTGCCCATGTCTCATTCCTTTAACATCCATTCAAACCCCTTCCCACTTTTAAGGGCAGACCTTTTTTTTTTTTTTTTTTTTTTTTTTTATCATTTTTATGCTTACTTTTTTTTTGGTTGCTTGCAGTACAGTATAGATATAATTGATTCTGATTTTCATTTCAGTTACAGCGTAATTACTAAGAGAGAAATTTAACTGCCTCAAGTCATGATATTTTACACTGTGCTCTATTTTTGAAACTATGAATTAGTAAAGGATATGCTTTGTCTTAAAGTTTTTATAACTCCATTCTCCTTAGATGCTAACTAAAGAACAAAATATTCTAACAATTCGGTTTAATGTACCTAAGCATTTGGATTTTGCCTCTGGTTTGCAGCAAACAAACAAGGTCTGTGTAATTTCTTTGTCTGTGCATTTTTCTAATACAACAAATGTGGACATATAGTTAAAGAATCTTCAGTTGGTATCCTAGTTATAAAATGCAGTTGTTATTCTCATCCCATGAGGATTGGAGTTCAGCAGTGTATATGCCTGATTGCAAATATTAAGGGTTTGCATTTTGTATTAATCATGTAAAGGCAAAAATAAACTCCACATAGTATGGTCATTAATTGATCATTGGAAAAAAACTTACAGTTAGTAAGACAATTAATTTTAGTTGACAGGATATAAAAAACTATGGAGTACACAAACAGTGCTTAAAAAGTCTGACTACCTATTTAAATTAGTTTTATGTCCATGGAAAGTATCTTATAACTTTGCTTTGCTCTTTCATGTAATACCATTAGGTTTTCATGCTTACATATATATATATATATATATATATAAAGATTTTCATGCTTTTATTCTGTTGATTTTTCTATTAAAAAGGTGGATAAACTTCCATTTCTCTTTTGCTGTTACATCCTTATAGATAATAATTTTTAAGATTGATGACAAGATAGGATAGGAATGGCGGTAGTTACTATAATACAACAATCCAATATCGCTACCATAATAAAGGGATTTTGCTTTTAATAAGACCCAGAATATTCAAAGTTATGCCACAGATTTGCAGATGAAAATTAAATGGTGAAATTATATCCCTCACATAAATATTTTTCATTCCGTTTATTTTTTACTCATTTTTAGTGCTATGTGAGATGAAACTGTTAGTAAATTACTAAAGCTACTAATCTTAAAGCAGTAATTAGGGTTTCCTAGCAGGCAAGGAATTAGCTTGTTCAGCAGACCATCTGGCATGGACTATGTGAGCTACAAATCGTATTTTTGTTTTTTTTTTTCCCTGATGCAGATGCCCGTATTCATCTAAAAGTGCAGAAAAGATGAATCTTTATTTCTTTTCACAGTCTATCTATACGAATTCCCTTTGAAAGTTAATTATAGCATTTTTAAAAAAAAATACTGAGACAAATGACAATATTTAACTGCAAATAGACTCCCCTGAAAAATGTGGCCTGAAGTTTCTCTGAGCCTCACCTTTCATTTATTTATTTATTTTAATAATGAAACTAGAGAAATTAGTACAAAATGGGTATATGACTTTCCCATTTCATTAATGCAGTATGAGGAAGGAGAAATTAAAATGTCTGAGCTATGCTCAAATAATATGTTAATGGCACTTGTCAATGCCGCAGACCTGAAAGTATACGCTTGAGTGAAGCAAAGATTACATCTAGGTGATCAAGGCAGTGCTCTCTTAAGAAGCTTGTTCAGTAGTAACATCTTTGCAGTAACACTACCCCTCAGAAAGATTCCTCTATTTGGCTTTGTGTCTATGATTGCTTAACAAAGGTTAGTCCTTGCTCTCAATATTGTTCACTCAAGTCAGGGATATCTATTCTGTGGATATCTATCTATTCTATTCTAAATAGAGTTTAGAAATTTCCAAAGTTGTTGAACTCGTAAATCTAAATGAAAGTTCAAAGGCAAGAACATTCATATTTAATACAGCCAAGAATTATTTTTAAGAGCTCTGAAAGCTTGCAGTCAAATCAAATAGTCATGATCAAGAAAAAAGAACCAAATAAAATACTATTAGTAATTAAAATATTTTCAATGGGCTTCAATATATGCAGATGATAGGGAAGCAGCTAATTTATCTGAACTTTTGAAGGACTCAGTTGATCTGCAAAGACAGTTTGCACTGAGATAGAGTGTGATCATTATATCTTCTTGGCAAACATCATGTTACTTGCTGTTTGCTTTAGTTATTTTCAATCTTCAACAGAGTACAGTGCAGTACATTTTTTTAATTAACGAGATTGGTATTTCTTAGAAAATCTGGTAAGTTATCACTCCTATTATTTTGCTAGACTTGTAAAACTTAAATTCATTATTCAAGAAGCAACATCTCCTAAAAAATTATTTTGAGGGTCATCAAACTGAAGGAAGTTATACAATTCCCTCTCCTAAGTACAGGATTCTCTGTGTACTTTTACAGATGTTTGAAAAAAGCTTTACCAATAAAACTTTTTGCATAGTTTATTTGCATAGTTCCAAACCAAAAAGAGGTTTCATAGCTGTCAGAAACCCAAATGAAGTTCTTCACATCTTAACATAGAACATTATTATTAGTCACTGCTCTTATGGAAAACTCGTTGATGAAAAACTATATACAGC
Source organism: Nothocercus julius (assembly GCA_013398735.1). NCBI lineage: Eukaryota > Metazoa > Chordata > Aves > Tinamiformes > Tinamidae > Nothocercus > Nothocercus julius. Next base: position 197,235 of record VZSV01000287.1, read on the forward strand.
TTTTTTTTTGTTTTTGTTTTTTTAAAGGTAATGGATGCAATTTACCTCTACTTAATAAAGTATTTGAAACTGTGTATCATAATATTTTTTCTATCCAAGTTCGGACACTGGATGGACAAAATGCTGTATAAAAGAAAGGCTAGATGACTGGGTTCAGAGGATTTTAGTTGATGAGTTGCACTCTACATGTAGGCTAGTAACAAAAGGAGTAGTGTAAGGGCTTTATTTGTGTATTTTCATTTTTTTTTTTAAGATATTTCTATTAGTGTCATTTGGTTTTCCTGAGTTATTTTTCCTTTTCATTCTTTGCCTGCACGCAAAACTTCAGCTTTAGTTTAGAAAATCTTAGAGTTTAAAACCCACTTTCTCTGAGATAATCTCTCTGTCCAGTGGAGTAAATTCTTTAGGGTTGCCTTTCAACCTAAACAATAAACTAACAAAAAAGATTAAAGACAAAAGCAATACCAGAAGCAGAAACCCATGGTCTTTCTCTTCCTCTTTTCTAAGCTCTTTAAGCTCTTCCTTTCCCAGTGTTGTTTTTTTTTTAAAAAAAATAATATTTTTTATTTTTTTTTGGTCAGAATAGGTGATGAATTTTAATCTCACAGAGTTTAGATACCCTAGTAATAAATAATATCCTAGTGCACAAAACATTCAGCATGAAAAGAATGAAGTAATTCATATTTTCAGATATTGTAATTCAATAGCATGCCACTCAATTCAACAAAATATTTTTGATTTAAGAAATTGCTGCAGAACACACTTATCAACACATGCAAAAAATAACCATTGAGCAAATGGAAAGGCCGGTAATGGGATAACATCAAATAAAAGATTCAATGCTGAGAAGAGTCTTTTCTATAATGTGGAAAAGAATTACTAGCACAATAATGTTGAACAGTTTAGCTTTTTTTAATTTCAGCAACCGATCTTACTGCTTAAAGACAAAGTAACCCTCAGAGTGACAACTTTCTTGCTTTGAGATTAATATTTTATGTGTGAGAGTCTAAAGAAAGCCTAAAGCTAAACACATGAATTTGTCTCAGAGAGAAGAAGAGAAAAACAGATTAGATTAAACATAGAAATACAAATTTCAACTATGTATTGAAAGGAGGAAAAAAAAGTAGATCGGTTGCTTCAGGGACTTACACTAAGATATCATAGAAAATATGTCTGTAAGATACTTGAAGGGGTCAACAACTCCCCTTTTACCCAGCAAGAGAATCTGTTATTCACATTATAGACAAATGTTGCCCAAAGGAAATGTAGACTATACCAAAGGAACTTTCTATGCTGAATACTTCTAAAAAATTATTCTAGACTGGGGTATCTTTAAACTTCTGAAAACACAGTGTAGAAATTATCATGGTCTGACTCATGATTTCTTGTCCTATCCAAATATTTTCAGCAATATTCTCTTCCACCTTACAGCTATACTTTACGTATATGAAGATTTGTGTTTTTCTTCAGATTTCTCTTCTGCAGAATACACAGGTTGCAACAGTTGTGTTTCTTTGGTCTATCCTTTTTTTTTTTTTTTTTTTTCAGGACCCATTAACTTTATATTTTGTATTTGTATAGTTATTTCTTCCTGATTATAAAACACTGTTGCCTCTTTCTTGAATTGACGCCTACTTATTTTTTTTAATATATCCAATTTTACAAATGCATTTGAATTTGTTTTCCTATGTACTTAAAAATGCAAAGATGTTCTTCTTATCATGAAAACTAAATGTCCGTTCAATATTTATTCCTCTTTGAGAAAACATTCATAATTAAGCATTTGTTCCTATGATGAATATCTCATTCTAGACCTTTATACTTAGAAATGAGAATTTCAGAAAATATCCACTAAAACATCAATGTTTTAGCTCTCACTACAGAGCAATATTGCCATGCATATTATTATGCATATATAATATTATGTAAGCAGCATGATATAGAAGTCAGAATGCCAAGAAATTCTCATCAGCCCTCAGTGCTACTAGTCAGACAGTAGTCTGACTATATCAGGAGAGAGTATTCAGAGAGTATGTCTTTTAAGGTGTTTTTTTACTAAAGATATTAATTTTCCTAAAAATGCAATATCTTGCCTCATGCATACTTACAATTTCCTTTTTGTAAACAGTAATTTTGAACCTTGCAAACTCTGAGACATGTTTTTTCTTCATCCTTAATCACTGAGGATGCAGTACTGATGATTAGCACAGGATGGTTGGTCAGGAGAATTCTCTTTATAACAAGAGGTATCCAATTACCTACTCTCTCTTTCCATAGTAACCAGTTCATTTATCTTATACCCTAACAATCCTCTCAAATGATCCCATCACTAAAAGTTTTTACTTACCAGATGCTAATGAACTTGACATAACTCGGGTGATGCCAGACGCTGCATCTCCCACACTTTTCTCACTGTTTTTTTTTTTCCCCAGAAATTCCACAAGCAAACAACTTCCACACTAGCTGTATTTTATTTCTCATCTCTCCAAGATGATGTAGATCACAAACTCATACCAAGTAAGTAGACAGAAGTTTTGTTCTTTAATATATTATCATTACCTAACCTTCATCAGTGTGAATGAAAGAATAGCTAGTCTGTGGAGTGCATGTGGTGTTATATACATTTCCCTGCCATTGGGGTTATTCTTTAATAGACTCAAAGATTTTTGGCAGGGCAGGACCTTGCCTCCAGGGACCATCCCACCACCCCATAAGGCAGCAGGACAACCTGGGGCAGTCAAGACAAACAACACTCCGAGCAGTGAGAACACACCTAGGACTCTTGTATAGTTCGTTAGTATACAAAATCTTCACTCAGATATCAAAATGTAAATATCTACTTATGATCTAGATCTCTAAGATCCCACTGTGGAACCAGGATGCAGGAATCTTTACAAACTGGGATCTAAACTGCAATACTAAGGGCTCAGACTTTCAATTTACTGATAAATATCATTCTTCATATCCTTTCTTTCTCTCTTTGCTTCAGTAATGATTTGAAAGTGTAGCAATGAGCTTGTTCACTTTTGACAGCTTGGACTTCGGTAGCCCTTTATTCAAAGATATAATAACCATTATATAGTCAATACAATATGATTGTATTGAACACCTTATAACTGTTAATTTCTCCTCAGAAAAATTATTTACTTATGAAACTGTATCAGATGACTTTTTTTCATTTAACTTAATCAAATATTGGGATAAGAATTTATTTTAACCATTATATAGTAATTATAATAATTGTTCTTGATATTTTATTTCATTATGAAGAAACCTTTACCTAATTCACTGACACATTTTAAGTAGAGAATACTGTTTCTGTAATGCTCTGGGCATTACTGATACTGCATATCAAAGGGTTACTTTTAACTGAATATATAGTACAGACTAACCCTATGTTTCCTTAAAATGAGAAAGTAATGCTATCCAAACAAGCAACTTTCTTATTTCCAGCCTATATCAATTTCTACTTAATGTATGTTACCACCAGAAGGTGTGGCAAGCAAAAGGCTTCATGCCTGTGCTTACTATGTTTATGCTATTTATGCTTCACAAATCAGCCAGATTATGGAGACTGTACAACTGTCCTATCCACAGGGTGAGTCCAGTTCCTGAAATAAAAAATATTAAAGTTATAGATCTACTTTTATTTAAGCTCTCTTTGTTTAATCTATCAAAATGTATATATTTCTATCCTTTCTCTTTATTTCCACATTTTAAATGCTTCTTTTTTTTAGCCATAGTTGTATACAAATTGTTGTTATTTTAAATAAGAAAAACATGTTTTATTCTATATCAAAATCATTCATAAATATAAAAATCTTACTTAGGAATATCTGTTCAATTTGATTTTATTTTTGAGCAGTTTCAATTCTCATAGTGAATTATCTATACAAAACAGTTAATATATATCTTCGCTATTTTGTGTTTTGGTAGAAATTTTTTTTTTTTTTTTATTTTGTTGGTGTGTGTGTGTGACTTCGTTTTCTTTAGGGGAGGAAGGAGAATTGATGAATATTGATGAATCATCTTTCTGTTTTTCAGGTTTAAAGAAGAGCAGTAGGACAGAACATTTATGATGCCATAAGAGCATCCTGACTAAAATCAATAAATTACTTCTAAAATGCCCCATACCTTCCAAACCCAAGATATTGTAGGATATCTCGAAGTATAGCTGACATCTGCAAATACACAGGAAGATTTCCAGGTAAACTTCCTTCAACAGTAATGAGAGCTCAGGTACCTAAATTGCAGAGACACACAATGTTGATATCTTTATCTGCTATCCACAAGTTCAATTCCCAGCTCATAGGAATAATTTTAATTCAGTTTTCACATCATGCAGAGTTTCATAACTAAGAATTTAAGAGTGCAGGGAAGTATGTATACAAAATGCCACTTCATACTCTTTGCTAGCACCTGGAACTCTGAATGTCTTTAGATGACTCAAATTGTTTATCAAATGCATGAGGGATCTTGGACAATTAATAGCCAAATACATAGTAACTAATGATTTTCCCCAAAAGAGCGTAACTAGGCATATTCGTATATGAATTCAAAATATCTTACTCTCTAAATCTCAAGTACCTATCTAACAAAGAATCGTGGAAGAGAGAATGACTTATCTGAGAAGGATGTCTGTAAAGGATTTGTGTGCTTGTAAAGGATTGTTTCTCACACTTGGTCACTTCCAAGTGTCCTTAGGAGGGTTCTCCTAAAACACCAGGTCCCTATCTCATCCTATCTGTTTATAGGCATCAGTCAAAAATCATTTAGGAATCTAATCATTTTAGATACCCTCTATACTCTGTTGGAGAAAAGGTAACACAGATGCCAGGCTAGTCATAATGTAAGTGAACAGATTAATTCTCAAGACATGCTGATCTTTTTCCAGTGTTTTACCACTTTACTTAGAATGATTAATTACTTGGAAATTCTTGATCAATGATGAATTTTGTTTCTGTATCCAGAAAAAAATCTGTAACATCTGAGTGTTGGAAAGGTCATCTAATAGCCTGATATGAAAGGAGATTGCTTAGAGGCATTAATAGAGAACTGGAGAAATAATTGGAATCCATTTATTTGTAGATCAAATGAAGCTAGAGATAAACTTGAAATAAATTAAAAATAAAAGAAAGAATCCTCTTTGATCAATGTAAATGCCATTTTATTTTTAAGATCTCTTTTGCAGAGTATGATAATGAATAATTAATGCAATACAAGGATTTCTTTTTAAGGAAAGGATTGAGAAGAAAATCAAACCTTGGGATTCTTACATGTCAAAATAGACTGGAAAAAAAAACACTGTTTCTACAACTATGTCTGTGTCTTAAGGAACTAGCTAAAATAAAGTTAAAATTGTATTTAAAATGAATAAAATTAGTATTGAGCCAATTCTTATTATGAGTATTGTTCATTGTATTTATATATTCTTCAAGCTATCAGAGATTCTTATGATTCCCATGTTCTTCAGTTCTACTATAGTTATCACCTTCTAACAGGAATAGTCACTAATGACTTATAATTTTCCAAATTATCTACTAGCATGTGAAAAACAATTTGCAAAACTAAGCGCATCATACTATTGTAAAACAAGTTGCTCTTATTACCTATCTTACCTATTGCCTGTTACCATGCGGCAATAAAATTGAATATACTTTTGCATGGCACAAGCTGACAAGAAAACAAAATTTTTATGGTGTTATTGACAATGAAGGTCTTCAATGAATCCCGTGAACCTCAACAAAATCTAAGGTGTAACTGAAATTTGTTAAAATGCAGAATACAATAAGATACAAAGCAAACTTAGGTAGTTTAGTACTGGAACTTGTTAAACATTTTTCAGTTCTAAATTCATATTGTATGTGCATTTAAATCTTGACATTTACTGCTGGTGGTAGTTAAACTTCACATGGTATTTGCAATACTCTCTTTTCTAAGCATAGGGGAACTGCAAATGCCTCACTAATGGTAAATAGCACAGTTTGATAAATGTCGAGACTTTAATGGTGCACTGTAATCAGTATGGAACAGGTTCTGATAACTTAGCTTGAAATGGGGAGCATTTCACTCCATGTAGAATCTCGCTGACTTCGGCAGGATTATTTGCGCTAATGTTTGGTGCAGGAAAGAACTCATCTATGCAGGCATGTGGGTAAGAAAATTTTGAGTAAAACAAGTGTTCTATTCTTATAAACCTCTTCATTGGTCTGTTTTTCTACATCCATTTCTAAAGTAGAAAAGCTTACTAGCATACTCTAAAAGCATAAGCTAAGGTAGTGTCTACTAAATATAGTATAGAAGATATGAATGCCATGAAATACACTAATGCAGAATCAAACTTGAAATAACAAGCTCTGCTGGGGAATTGAAGCTGCTCAACAAAACCTGCATATGTTTTGACTAGGAATTAGTTAGTGTTTTCCTAGTTCACCCTTGTTCCCGCTGTATCATGAATACAAATTCAGGTTTAGGTATTTCTTTCATTCTGTAGTACTTTGATTGTCATGCAAGCAATCATAGTACTTCCATTATGTGAGTATAGGCTTGTCACTTAGTCCATCGGCAATTATTTTTTATTTGAAAATGCTTTAATATAAGGAATAGGACAAACTATAGATCTTTGTACCATGCAAATCAAAGTTTGATGTCTAGAAGATAGAAGCTCACGTTAAGTATAGACATGTGTTTGGGGAAAACATTTAGTTTATATTTCCATCCTACTCCTTTTTGTCATTTTTTTTTTTTTTTAATGGCATGGGTTCAGGATCTCCTAAGATAAAGCCTAATTCTGTAATGGATACTTCAATCATCTGAAGCAATTTGAAAAACAATTTTTGCCTATTTATTATTTTTTTCTTTCTTTTTTTTTACTGTTTAATAGAAGTAAATCTGAAAGTTATATTACCAATGTACTTTTACAATTATTTTATTTACTGAAGAGAAAGATTGTTTCATAAATGAATAAGTCTTGTAAGTCCTGTTTAGGATTTTATAAGTCTGTGATATAGAATGAACTCTGTGTAACTTTATAGTGTTATGATTCATTTTGTGTCAAAATATCTATACTTTCACTAGTTTAAGGACAGTGGGCATCTGCATCTCCTTTCTCATCTTTTCTGATCCTCTGCATATCTCTTTTTCTTCTATTTAGATCCAAAATTAAAACTAATAGTATAAGGTTTCAGAGTATATTCTATTTTGTAAGATTTTTACTAGTGAAATTCACAAAAGTAAAGCAAATGTTTTTGTGCTTGGGCAGATCTGATACTATAATTGGCCTTTCATATCTGTTTTCTAATTATAAGAATAACATCAGATTGTAATTTAGGCTCTTGTTGCCACCTTATGACTTATCTCCAGGATGAAAGTGTTACAAAACATTCTTTCATTATACAAGCTTTTGGTGCACTATTCAGCAAATACAATGCAGCAAGGAAAGTACAAAATATATTAATGCAAAATTATGGTTGACATTTAACACACAGGAAAGTCAGTGAAGTCAAAGTTATGGTTCCCACAGAAACTATATATCATGTCTCTTGCATAAACTTATTCTCCAATATATGTGCACAAAGCAGCTGAATTACAGTTTCTATGGGAACGGTATCTCTGAATATACACATTTACCATTTCTCTATGTAGAGCACTTAATAAGAAATTGCTTTTATTAATAACCTGCATTTCTTTCTTAATAACCTGCATTTGCTTTTATTAATAACCTTCACAGAGTCCTGAAACTGTTTTCTAAACACTTAGAATCATAGAATCATAGAATGCTTAAGGTTGGAAGGGACCTCTACAGATCATCTAGTCCAACCCCCCAAAACACGCAGGGTCACCTACAGCATGTGGCACAGGACTGCGTCCAAGAGGGTTGGGAAGATCTCCAGAGAAGGAGACTCTACAACCTCTCTGGGCAGCCTCTTCCAGTGCTCTGTGACCCTCACTGTCAAGAAATTTTTCCTTAAGTTCCTGTGGAACTTTTGGTGCTTCAGTTTGTGGGTGTTTCCTCTAGCCCTGTCAGCGGCCACCACTGAGAAGAGGCCAGCACCATCCTCCTCACTGCCTCCCTTGAGGTCCTTATAGACACTGCTCAGGTCTCCTTTCAGCCTTCTCTTCTCCAGGCTGAACAGGCCCAGCTCTCTCAGCCTTTCCTCACAGGGCAGATGTTCCAGGCCCCTCATCATCTTCGTAGCCCTGCGCTGGACTCTCTCCAGCAGCTCCACATCCCTCTTGTACTGGGGAGCCCAGAACTGGACACAGCACTCCAGGCGTGGCCTCACCAGAGCTGAGTAGAGGAGTAGGATCTCCTCCCTGGACTGCTGGAGATGCTCCTCTTAATGCACCCCAGGATCCCATTGGCCTTCTTGGCCATGAGGGCACACTGCTGCCTCGTGGTCAACTTGTCAGCCACCATGATGCCCAGGTCCTTCTCTGCAGATCTGCTCTTCAGAAAGTCAGTCCCCAGCCTGTACTGGTGACTGGGGTTATTTTTCCCCAAGTGCAGGACCTTGCACTTGTCTTTGTTGAATTTCATAAGATTTCTCACTGCCCAGTTATCCAGTCTGTCTAGGTCCCTTTGAATGGCAGCGCAGCCCCCTGGGCTGTCAGCTACTCCTCACAGTTTGGTACCAAACTTGCTGAGGGAGCACTCTGTGCCTTCATCAAGGTCATTGATGAATAAATTGAACAGGACTGGGCCGAGGACTGACCCCTGGGGGACACTGCTAACCACAGGCCTCCAACTGGACTCGGTGCCACAGATCACCACCCTCTGAGCCCTACCCTTCAGCCAATTCCTAATCCACCTCACTGTCCACTCATCTATCCCACACTTCCGGAGCTTGCCCACATCTGAAATTTTTGTGACTGTTAGCCTATATTTTTTCACTTTTTCTTAACTCATTAACTTTTTTCTCAGCTTTCACAGTCTCTCTCTGTTTTCAATTCTTATCAGAACACGGAATTTAAAATTTTCAAATGGCCAGAGACTCTACTGTTTAGCATATGTTATCATATGCAGAAGCAGTAAGATGGACAACACGTCTGGTGGTTTTTTTTGCAGGAAGGTAAGAGTAGTTTATCTGAGGGGAGGTAGTCTTCTTTGAATTTGCATCTTTTATTTTTTCAACATTTTATTTTTTCATACGTAATTAATAAATCAAACTAGCCCATTCTGATTGACCAAAATGCTTTCAAAATCTTTACAAACTAGATAAAGAATGAGACTTTTTATAGATGTTTTTTTCTTAAAATCCTTATTCTAGGCATTTCCTATATCTTGTTTTCAATCTCCACAAATAATAACCCCAAAGCACTCCAGAATCTTGAGAAGATCATATTATGATATTAACTTATTAAAATATGATTGTTGAATTTTATCAGTTTTGAACATTACCTTTCATACTTATATTTCAATCTTGTTACCTCAAATATTTCAGTAATCTAGGTTTACAGAACGATTTGGCAGAAATTCTGCAATAACTGCAATAACATATGGCAACAAGGACATCCCACAGCCTCATTCACATTGATAAGGGACATTCAATTGAATCTGTGTGTGTCTTCTTGTGAGAAAAAAAAAAAAAAAAAAAAAAAAGTTAATACAGTTAATATTTTTTCTTCTCTTTCTGTACCTCATCCACCAGCAGAACCTAGCATTTTCTAAAGTCCAGAAATGCATTTGGATCACATACCTGTTATAATTATAATGTAGACAAACTTAATTTAAGGTGGAAGAGTTTGTATTCTCAGGTGGTTGTAGCACTTTCGTTCCAAATACTAGAATGGTAGACAGGAAAGCATCTTCTATTTAGAACAACCCATGCCCCCAAAAACAACAAACCGAATATTTTACTGTAAAATTCTTGACCTTATTTTCTTCTTATGGAGGACAAATAAACATGTCATCTGAACTTCTTAAATCATAATATTTTCCTGTTAAGTAAAACCACACAGTTTTGTTCCTAATTTTCTTTCTAAAACTATATTTGAGGCAACTTTTTTTTGATGTAGACTAGTAAAGTGCCTAAAGTGCAGAAGATGTTTATCTTTCAGTTGATGATTGTGTAACTGAGCAGACATAAATATGCTGATGACATGACAATAACATAAAAAATCATAATTAAATACCTAAATGTTTTGAAATGGTCATCTTTGTCAATTTTATTCAAGTTGTTAGTCATGCAAAATACCTTTTTTATCATAATCAAATGAAATGATAGAGTGCTTCCTGAAAAATCAACATAAATACTATTTTCTCTTGCATAATTTCTTACATAATTTATAGAGATGGCAGGCAGGTTGACAGCAAATTGATAGTTACACAAATCTGTTTCACACAACTGTAGTTAATCAAGTCGCCCTCTGGATGTGTTGAATGGAATGTTTCTTAATAAAATCCCTGAAGGGATCAGGGAATAAAAGTTATTTGAAAAAAATATCTGTCCAAAACATGCAAGCTTTTCTAACTGTTGTTTGTCTGAATATTAAAAATAAGCACTCTAATGGTATTTTTATAAGCACATATCTCCCAGGAACTAAAAAATTAGAATGGAGGACAAGTACTGACAGATAAATGAGATATATTTTCCTCCAAAGGGAGAGGAAGACAGACTATATTATTGTTAAATCATATTTAGAGGGAAGAGTGCTTATTTTTAATATAAATATTTACTAAGTTCAAGTCTTTCTTGTTTAAATGAAGCCAGAGGCCCACAGAAAGTTTTAAAACAAACAAAAACTCCCACAATTCTTTTCTAAGGTAATAAACTTCTGCCAACAGGACTATAGGGCAGTTATCAGAGAAGTAATAATAATAATAATCATCATCATAATAATAAACAACTTCGAACACAAAAAAGTCAAAAAAATAAAAATGTTATCTTGCCTTTTCCACTTAGAATGAGTATGTATGACATCATATAAATCTCAAAATACCATAAAAGAATTCAAACACAAAAAAATGGAGTCTTCAACAATATATCTGAACTATGTTTTAAATTCTAGTTTAGAAATATACATTTAAAACAAATTTCTCTATTAATTTAAAATCATAGAGTTTCACATAGAGTTTGTCAAGCGTGGAGATGCTGGTGAGGACACAGTCCTGAACATTTTATTTTAAATTTTAAATACATATTTATGTGTATATGTATATATGTGTGTATATGTATATGTATATGTATACATAAATATAAACAAACCTTGTGATCAAGAAGTCGCATTTGCAACTACACACATCAGTGAAGTTTTGGATCAAATCAGAAACAAATAATGAAGTGATATATCAAGTACTCAAAACAAAATGATGAAATGCAGTATAAAGCAGAGATTATTGGTTTTGGCTTTCTTTAGTTCTGACAGATTGTACAACATCTTGTCTCATTATTAAACTACCTATAAAGCACCTCATTTTTTGTATAGTACGCTAATCTACCTTTGGATAGTGCTTTATCGTATCTTCAGAACATACCAATACTCCTGCCTTTAATGCTAAGACATTAAATAAGAATACTAAGAAGGTTAATTCTTAAAGACTCCAAGAAATAATCTTTCTCTGATGTCATACTTCCTCTATCAGGGGAATTTATTATTTACATCATAGTCCTTCATCCTCTTTATATCTTTTGTTTCAGTCTTTAGAAGCTGGTAAGGAATCTCATGTGAAAGCAAAACCCATGTGAAAGATCAGTCACTTTATCAGGGAATGATATAAAGCTAGTTTGGAATGAGTTATCTTGGATAAAAGCCTGTTGAGTCCTACAGAATTTACTCACAATTACGTTCTTCTGAATTTAATAATTTTAAATATGCTAATCTGTAATGACAGCCTGCATATGTGCCTGGTCAACACAACAGAGTTGTTATTGTATGGTTCTCATTTAGAGCATTTTACTCCATGAAATAGGGAAACAACTCTTATTCAATATTAGAACAAAAAAAAAATTTTTCTTAACTGATATAATGCTCTTATCTTTTGTAGACTGATTTTTAGAAAAGTGAAATCATTTTACTGTGCAAATATTGGTTAGAAAGGAGTAGTTAGATACAGATCATCAATTAAGAGATGAACAAGAGAAGAAGGTAGAATAAAATTGGACATTGTGACAATTGTATAACAATGGAGCTGACACCAAAAAATGTTGTTCAAGAGAAAAAAGGCAAAATTCATGAAGTCATATATGCTATCCAGAGTATTTTAAAGAATAATTATTAATGTCATTATTTTACTGTCAAGTTTGTCAAATAAAGTTGTTTTGGTCATGTGTAGTTTCTTTCATAAAGTTCATTAATACTATATTTTTATCACTTCTTGAGCAGGTGAAATTAAAACATGTATGGGGTGAAATATCAGCCAACAAAAGCTTCGTTTCTGTGCTTTGTAGTACAGTGAGAAAAACAATAAAAGTTGTAAGAAGCTGGCAATTGGCTGTGTGGTAGATCTTTATATGAAAATATATAAGGGATTAGGTGCTTGTATACTAGTTAAAAAAAGAAATATCTCCTGTTGGTTTCTAATTTGTAAAGAGAAATTTAATCTTGGAGAATCACAGCTGTACTTACATTATGAAGTTCTTTAAGAATTTGGCAAATACCTTGGTGATTAAAACATATGTAGAGGAAGTGAGAAAGACAGATTCACATTTCATTATCAGTCTCAATAAATTCAAATTGACATGTTTCATGAAAATGTCTCTCGGACCACATCAATGTAGCACATTTATGCATGTTTCTTCACTGATTCTAATGTTTGTTTGTTATAGTGCACGTAAAGTCACAAAAGTCCTGAAGGCAGAGGGTAAGGAATAGACCAGAACCTTTCTTCTGCTTTCTGAACTCTTCTTTCATTCTGTATTACATAATCTTTGTTTTAAAAAAAGAAACAATACAAGGTAGAATAAAGCAAAACCTAAGTTATTCCCTCTAGCAAAGTTCTCTTTCTCTAATCCAATGTATTATGACTGTTTTGATATATGTGAACAAGTTCATCTTGGGAATGCATTTCCTCTCACATTAGGAATGTGCTTACTGTGTTAGCCAATTTATCCGGCTGAATAAGGAAGAAGCTGCCTGGTGGTTAGAGCACAAGTATCCCACTTTCTTCGTGAAGAAAGATTGTTACATTAAAGATGTATTTCATATCTTCTTACACCTTTTTCTGAGCAATATTACTAAGTCAACCTCCATGAAATGCTATAAGCCAAATATAAGCCATACTATGTTCTCAGATTCCAGGAAGCTTTAAGTATAACCTAATTACAAAACAGAGATAAGTGATCAGAAAACTTTAACTCAAAACATATTTCTAAGCAAACAGTGGAATAAGGAAGACTTTCTATCCATGAATATGTACCTTTTTGGTCCTGAAATCTTTACTACAATAAGTCTGGCTCTAATTATATTTCCCTTGACACTCCTGCAAAAGAGAGCTTTAGATTAGCCACTACACATCAGTAGGTTCTATGCACATGCAGACATGGCAGTCTGATATTGCTAAAAGTGTCATATGAAAAATAACTTCTGATCCCTTTTCCTCTTGTGGATGCATAGGCTTGAATATTGTGGTGGGTGCTATTGGTCACAAAACTTTCTGGAACATAATTACTCTTAAGACTTCTAACCTTTTGCTAAATGCGATTGAGATGAGAGATGGGAGATGTAGAGAAAGAGAAGGCTATTTTACTAAATTATCTTACAGAAAGGCAAGAGACTCATACAGTAACTGTCAGATAAGCAGACAATCAGGTTGAAGTTTAGAAGTCAAGATGAAAATGAAGGTATATAAGGATAATTATGAACTTGAATATGTTATCTAAATTCTTCTTTCCAAGATTTGGAAGTGAAATTATGTTAATTGCTAAAGAGGAAATTGATAAACTCTCAGATTCAACCGAGGAAAATAGTTTACCATATATTTGATTTAAGATATAAAATATGTGTACTTCCTCAACTCACAGTAATAGTTTCAGTAGTATAAATTGCTTAATTGTGTGCTTTGTTATGTGGTATTTTTTGAAATTGCCTATAATTTCACACATGGTTTTCTAAATTGGATCAACAGAAAGATTCCTTTAACCAGAAAAAGCTCGTTCAGCTCTATTTATTTCCTCCTCTTCCAAAATTAATCCCTTGTACAACCGCACTAAGAAAACAAAACAAAATAAACCCTCCAGAATAACTCGAGTGATGAAATGGAGACAACTCTGCATATGAAAATTGCAGGAATGCTGACAGAAACAGCACCCCACTTTCTAAGTTTGACAATATAAGAAATATTAATTACTATGCAAATTTAGTCATGAAACTGCTGTTTATTCTACAAAAAAAAATTGCAATTCTTGAAGATATCAGCTGTTAACTGTAGCTAAAGCTGTTGAAAGCCTAACTGGGGATATTAAAGAAAGTGGACTTAACGCATTTACTGATTTATGAGCTAATTTATTTGTTTGTTTCCCTTAAACATTCATTGCATAACCATTTTCTTAGCAAAAAAAGCAATGCAAAAGAGTTTCTGGAAAAGTGACTCAAATATTTGAAATGATGAAAATTTACAAATGTCAGAATAATGTATCTTGAAGCGATAGAGGCAGTGTTATATATATATACTCTGACTGTTGACAGACTTACAGCTTTATTTTAGACAAAATAAGGACAAATTAAACTGTGATCTGCCTCTGTTGCCTGCCATTTGAGAAAGGCTTATTTTGCCTTCAACATACTATGTCAATGGCTCATTCCATGAAACATCATCTACTTCTATCTACGGTCAATAAATAAAAACAACTTGCAAGCAATCACAATAAATATATCGACCATCAAGGAAAAATGGACTTTCATAAAATTCATATCTTTTTATTACTGCATTTTCATTGTCTCTGCTGACTCACTGCACTATACTTAGCATAATGATGTCAGGGGCCATTGTGCGGTACTGTAATCAAATAATAATAATAATAATAATGATCAATAAAAACAATGATTTAAAGGTTTCTCAATCAGTAACACTCTAGAGACTGCCATGTATTTTAGATTTCCTTAATGTAGCTATTCTATATAATATCTGCATTTTCATTTTTTAGATTATTCTTTCTTAAGAGTTAGGGTTATTATAGAGTATTATATTAAAGATTAATAGGCAGAGACAGTGTTAACATCAGAGTTTCCACTAGGGACCTATAAAACTTTGAGGAGGAAATTATAATGAGAAAGATGGATATCATGAGCATTATTTATTGTATGTTCTATAGTGATACTTTCAAGCTTGTGCATAAATGAAAATGTATTCATTATCATTTTACTCTCTTGAAGAAATGGAATGCCTGTTTGCTGAAGATTTTGCTGTACTGGTAATAACTGTAGAAATAGCATTGGTAGAATTTCAAATAATACTAGGAAATTTAAACAATTTTTTATTTATCTATTTATGTGCTCTGTGAAACACCATACCTTTTGGGGGATTTATGGCTTTTTTAACTAAAAGTGAAAACAAAACCTAACCTAGACTTTGTCTATTCATTGAATTAAACTGCTATTGACATTTGGAAATGCCATAATTTCATATTTTCATAATTTTCATATTTTCAAACTTTTTTTTTCCTGGTCTTGACTACTGATTTTGGGTTGTTAGATTTTATATTGAGATATTGAGCAATTTGACTCTAAAAAGCACTATGTTCTAATACCCTGAAACAAATTTGTTGTCCAAAAATAAAACACAGGTAGGAATGAGCAAGAAATTTTTTTTTTCTTTTTTTTTTTTTTTTTTTAAATCCCAAAGAATCATTTCACTATGTTGAGGAGACTTTTTGAGGAGAATATTTTGAGAGATTTGGAAATATTGTCCACAACTCATCTGGAGAACAGTTTGCAATATTTACTTCTTAAAAATCTTTCCTTTTGATAATTTATATTTTAGTGTAAAAATGTATTCATTGAAAAAAAAGTAATCATCTCTTATCCCAAGACTACCTTCCTAATCTAAGGCACACAAACCTTTAGTTCTAATGAACATTTTTTATCATTTTTAATTTAAAAAGTAATCTCAAAGAAATGAAATGAAATCATATAATTTCAAAAAGAACTATATTTTTGATTGTTTTAGGAAAGAATAGGTTCTGATAAATTCTTCTCAGAGTCTCATGTATGTGTTCATAGACACAGTATGAGCTTCATTAATACTTCCCCAAATCCAGGCTACAGTATTGATGAAAGTTATAGTAGACTCTATAAACCCTGAATCTAAAGTCTAGGCTAGTGCCTTAGGCTTGTGCCTTAGCCATATGTCAGTCTTTTTTTTTTTTTTTTTTTTTTTTTTTTTCATTATTTTAAAGGACAAACTTACCTTGGATAGTTGGAATAGCTGGGAAGAAGGCTTCTACTTTATAACACAAAGACTGAAACCTACATAGGCTTTGAGTAGAGTCTATTTTCCATATCTCCATGATACATTTTTGAACGCAGGAAGGGATCAGCATTAGTTCAAGTCTCTATGTTGTACTAGCACAAAACACTTGTAGATTACGCCATTTGAAAAATTTTTATCAGAACTATGGCAAGATTTTTCCCTATATATTTTCCACTTGAGTAAATTTTAAAAACAATTAATATGGTTATTGTTGTTGTTATTATTATTATTATTATTTTATTACAAGAGAAATCAATTGCAATTACCCTCTTCTTGCTTGTAATCCAAAGGGATTGGAACTTGGACCTTTACAGTTAGGATTTATCATAAGGCTTCCATGTTTGTAAGCTTAATTTTCATGGGAAATAAAGGACTTATGGTAGAATGTTCTCAGTTTGTTTATAATACTGAGCCAAGAATAAATTTAAGAAAGACAAAGCAGCCAACTGCCTTGGCTTTTTGCCATTATTTCTGCACTATGGGCAAGTGCAACTTCTTTCTGCCCAAATTAAAGAAAGAGAGAGAGTATACTTATCAGCCTAAAACAGAAACACATTAGAGACAAAAACAGAAACACAAATTGGTTTAACTTCTGGATTAAAATTATTGATAAAAAAAATTGAAAACACAATGCAATACAAACATTTTATCTGAAGTACTTAGTTTTTAACAATGGAATATACTGACAACTAAAGAAAACAGAACAAATTAATGCATCTTTTGCACCAACAATTCAAACAGATTTTTCAATGCAATTTTTCTTGTCTGAAATAAACCGTCCTAAACTTACCATTTGCCTCTATTTCTCTACAGAAGACATTGCTTTTGTCAGATATCCCACAGAATGTGTGTTGCTAAAGCTGTAAAAAAAAAGAATGATTCCTTTTTAAAAAATGTATGAAAGGTTCATTTTTTTTCAAACATTTGCACTTGTCTACTCCTTACGAAGTTTCTGAAAGAGGTTTACTTTCTCTCAGACTCACACACACACAAAAGGAAAAAAAAAAAAAAAAAAAAAGAGCATGAACATGTCATGGTATTCAGGGTCTGTTTGGTGCTGAACCTGTCCAGAATTTAGGTTGGTTCTGTCTAATGTAAGAAAGGGGGAGAATATCCATACTTTTCAGTGCTACCCAGACCCTGTTCTACATGGTCAAGTTCAATAACTCACTAAGGAAGGATCTAGAGTAGAACACTTAACTATGCACCTGTCTTAAACTTTAAATATGAGATTTCGAATTAACAGTGACTATTTAGGCTCCTTCCACTGTCAGCAGTGGTAAGGTAGGGTACTGGAAAGTTGATGACTATATAAATGCAATTTCTGGAGAGGTCTTCAATTATCATGAGTAGGGATAGAAACAGGTAATTAGCTCACAAACCTATCACAATTTCCAATATCTGGGTTCTTATCTGAGATTTGTTTCTCTCATAATTTTAGTGCTATCAGTTGTGACCTCATCAATACAGCATGGATAATGCAGACATTTATAAAGCAAACTTTGAAGCATCCAAACTCCTGTTATTTATCATCACTTCTGTATTTATTAATTTTGGAAACAAACAACTTCAAGCAGTTCCACTGCTTAAATTTAGGCTGTTATCTGTTACATTATTCTAGCTTCTGCTGTGCTAGAATAAAATAGTCCTGTCCTCTGCTTGGCCCCAGTTATTCAATATCTTCCAAGATATACAACCTTAGCTGCAGGTTTCTATTGTCTTAAATTTTATATTTACAAGATAATCTGAGTTAAATTGAATGATTTCCGTTTTAGAGTTTTTGACAGAAACAGGTATGAAGCAGAAAGGTGGTGGAAGATATTAAGTAGTGTATGTAAGCAGGTAAAGATTACTTCCTGAAACAAGGACGGATTGGGAGGCCAGCAACAGTCACTTCCACCATGATTCGGTTGCAACCACAGAAATGCGTCTTGCTCAACTCTGTCAGGAGTGGTGGTATTAGCTAAATAAAGGGCCTCCAGAGACTGATCGTGGGTGACAGCTTAATGGTTGGCTGAGAGCTCTGCTGCTGTTGAGAACAGCTGTGGGTTCCTGCAAGTTATTATTTCATGACAACCAGTAGAACCACAGTTAGAAAACTAAACTTAACAAAAGCCTCATTTTTCTTGATTTTAGAAGTTTAACATTTCTTTCTCAGTAACAGCATGGATGTTTTGATAATCAAGTTAATCAATCAAGGTAGCAGTTAAAGAAAAAATTTGATAGTATTTTCTAATGATAATATATAACAAAAGGTCATAAAATCATCAGAGTTTGAGCCTTGAGAGAGAAGATTACTTTAATGGAAAGACACTTATTTAATCTGTGGAGCAATATTTTTTTCCATGTGTGTTTTATCATGACTAGTTTTCACGAGTATTCAACAGTATCTTTAATTTTCTTTTTATATAGAAGAAGTGTTAACACTTTTTATATTATACCCTTTTCACAGTAACAAATGAAGTGTTCCATGCTTTAAAATCGACACACTGTGAATTAAAGAATATCAAAGAATAATTTATATCCAACATATATGAATAAAAACATGTAGTTCACTATATAGATTCATTTCATTGCCATCAATACAAAGCAAAAGATAAAATAAAATATTTGTTTGTAAAATTCTTTATTTCTTAAAAGATCATTGATAAAAATGTTTTTAAACAACTGCAATTTTATTAACCTGATGAAGAAATAATGAAGTTGAGAATAAAAATATTTTAGCACTTGATGCAGCTTCAATTGTAATATGTTTTTATCAAAACCAGAGTAAATATCCAGTTGTAAATCCAATTCCAGTTGGATTTATTTCCTTGAAAAATACAGGAACTATATTTGTTATGAATAATTATGAATAATCTTTCACCAGGGTTCTAACAAAAGAAAACAGAAAAAAAAACCCAAAAGTTTAAGAACCAGAAACTGTGTAAGACAGATTCTGGTGAAGGTAAGCTAATTCACAGGAAATGTTTTCTTATCAAAGAGTTAATTTACAGGAAAAAAAAAAAAAAAAAGCTGCTATTTCTGTCTTTTAATTTTGACGTACAAAGCTGGACTATTTCAGTCTATGGTAGTTACCTCCTTGGATGGTTAATAGAAGAAAACAGAAACACATCCTGAAGATGACTAATGCCAACAATCTAAGGGAGATTGGGGATGATGGAAGGCATCTGTATCTTTCTAGTTACCTAGATGTTACCTAGCTTAAGTAACATTTTAACAGAAAGAATTGCGCAAAAAGGTTGCCGCCTGCAATATTCCCAATGCAGACCATGAAGCAGAGACTTGATTTTATGGATGGTGATGACAAAGGATAGTATGAAGGATATTATCAAGGATAGATTTTGCTTTATAAAAATAAAGAATCAAAAAATATCAGTAGATGTGCATGGAGAGTTATGCATAAGTTTTAAGGATTTTATAAATTCCAAGTGGAATGGACCATGGTAGCGCTGAGATTTGGTTTATTTTAACAGGTCCTCTAAGTACTATGCAGAGGCCTGAGGTTACTGAATTACTTGAGAGCTCATTGAGGAATGAAAATCAGGTGTTTTCCAGGAGTTCTGGGAATTGAGCAATAGCAGGGGAATAAGCTACTGTGAGAATGTGAAACAAAGTGATTAAGGGGAGACAGTCTGACTAGATGTTAACAACGATCTCTTCTGCCTTGAAAGTGATGAATTAAGTAAAGCCTGTGTTGAACATTCAGTCACTGAACAACAACTTATGAGATTAAAAGGAGTTGTGTTTATTTAAAAGGATAAAAATGTGTTCAGAAAAGACAAAGGGTCAAAGACATGACCCTACAGTGGCTAAATGTAAAATGTGTATTCAGGTTCTGTGCTTCTGTGTATCTTGTTGCATATGGCAACAAGACAACATACCTATAATTAAAGACAAAACTTGGACATTTATCCACTACACTACACAAAATAATAATAATAAAAATGTATTATAAAAAGAAACAAAACACATTCTGTGTTTTAAAATCAAGTATTTATACAGAAGAAAAAAAAGAAAAAAAAAGAAAAAAATCCCATCCTTAAGTAGAAGTCTACTAGAGAAGTCCATTTCTCCAAGGGAATTCTGTCAAATGCTCCTTCATAATAAAGAGAAAACTATTATCTCTGTAGTGTTCATTTTCTGAATTTAATTCAACACATATAGACAAAATTAGAAAGAGAACCCAGAGAGTGCTATGAGTGGGGAAAATACCACAAGCAGAAGACAATTGCTGTTGACAATGCCTCAGCCCAGCAGGTCAGTACATCAGCTGGACTCTGGCTCATCTCTCCAGTCATCAATAGCTGATTTTCTCAGATCTCAGTGAAAACCTGTTGGGTTGTTTCATCTCATTTTGCTGATGCCATGCAGTAGGGCCAAACAATCTGGTGGAAGTCAACAAGGAATAAGGGGCTAGGAGGTGGGAAGGAACTCATAAATATTACAGGTGGACAGAGGTGAAATTCTTCATAGGCTGATTTTTATAGCTAGTGGAGAAGTGACTGCCTGTTGTTCCCACTCATGAACTAAGGTCAAGATATCACATTAAGTAAGTCTCACAGAGCACACATGGCAGAAAGAGCCCCGGGGAAGCTATGCCATTGTCTCTTCACTCCTACAGGAATTTTCAATCTTCCATTTCTTCTTCCCTGAGAAAACAAAATGCACACAAGCTAAAGCTTTTTTTTTTTTTTTTTTTTTCCCAAGTATATCTGAGTCCACTGAATTAAATTATTCCTGCTTATTAAACATGTTTTTAGTTGTCTAGAGTTAGAGTCATTAACATTTTGATTTTAAATCAACATCCTACTGTTGCTTCTAGCACTACCTGAAGATATTCAGACATTCTCAGTTCTGCTTTCTTTTTTGCCTTTCTTCTACAAATTTCCCAGCACTTATCATCATGCATAATTGTGACACTTCATAAGCTTCCATTTATTTTTACAGTGAATTACTTCCTTCACCTCTCTGTTTGAAGGGTGACAAAATTTCAGATTTTGTTCCTCCAATTCGTTTTATTTTCCCTTTCTTGGAATGGGCCATATCTTTACTACTACTTAAAACAAAATACAGTTTATTCCTTATTTAGTTTAAGCTATTTAAATCCCTGGCCTCTTTCTAAATTCTTTTGGTACAGAGTTAGACATCAGGGTGCAAGAGTAAGGAAGTCTGCTGTTACATTAGTGCCTGGGCTGTGCATATTCTTGAGAAAACTCCTAGCTGAAGTAAACCTGTTACCATAGATGATTTAGTAACATTCAGATGAACAAAAAAGATTTCCATTGTTTCCCTCATCCTCTCAAATTTTGGCACCCTTTAGACATTGAATGCATTTTTTATTCACCTTCCTAATCTTTGCTTTCCTGCTCTTTATAAAATATTGCATGTTTATGCAATTTTTTTGTGCTTGCACAGGATGAAAACTGATCATCATAAGTTGCAGTTTGCTCCTCTGATGTTTCTGAGTGGAGGCTTGAACCAGAACTTCATTAGCTTTCAGAAAAATGTGAACCTCATCCTCACTGCTACCAGCTGAGTCTTGACAGATGGACTATGTTCATGCAGTTTATGAAAGGATGATGCACACATTCTTTTCCTATTTATTATGTATCTTCTTAGAAAGTTCAAGCAGCACATGGCTTTAAGAAAGAAAGGAACAATTGACCATTGACAAAGTATATTCCTAAAAATAATAATTTGCCAACATTTCTATAGAAGCTTTTATTAACAATTCATTAAAAAATTCTCTGCTGTAAGCAGCAGATTGTTAGAGAAGTTTGAATGATTAAATAATTTAAAAGTCTAAATGCTGTACTAAGTACAGGAGAAGCAGATTAGTGTCAGGCCAACTGTTTACTCCCTGTTGTTTTAGGAAACAATGTTGGTGATTGGATCAGAAAGGAGGAAGATGTTGTAAATGAGGATACTCACAGGTGCTGAAATGACTAATGCTGGATCTAAACAGTACAGGTGTCTGGCAATTCTTGAAATGGCCAGGAAATAAATGGGATATTTATTCTCCCTGACAAGAAAAGGAAAAGTATATGATTGATTCTCCATCTCTACAAATACAGTGTTCAGTAAACTGTTTTGTTGATTTATTATAGTATCAGCTAACATTACTACAGAAAAAAAATATATATATATCTGTCACGATTTTCAGTATGAGACAATATTTTAAGTATCTCTTGCCTAACCATGAATAATAGAATTAAAAAATGGAAAAAGAGATGGACACGAATGACTTATGATACAGCTAATACCTTTGTTTTCTTTTTTCCTTTTATTTTCCTTTTTTTTTTTTTTAATACAACAGAATAATCTTCCAGAACCTGCAATTTTTAACATCATTTGGTTTCCTAACCATTTATTCTTGAACTTATCCTGCCACTACATTTGTTTGTTGCTCCAATGTTTATTTGTTTTTATTTCTAGGCCTTATTCATCCTACTCTCATTATTAATTATTATACATTTTCTTTCGTTCTCTATTATCCTATTATCCTTCAGCCCTGTGAATATCTTTACTGATGGGAGGTGTTTTACTGCACAAGGTCTGGAACTTGGCCACTTGAATTTCCATTGCCACAAGTTAATCTCCAAGTCTCTTTCTAAGTGAGTTTTTCATCCTCCTTTTATCACAAAAGAAGGACAACCCTAGCTTGGTTTGAACTGAGAAGCATTTGCTGACAGAGTGATGTCGACAGAAATGGTGCTTTTGTGTACTGCTGTAGATGAATATTAATCTTATCAATATTGTTACCCACAGTGATTTTTAAAGATAAAAATGATTTATAATTGACTGTTTAATGAATGTCTTCTTCCATTTAATTTCTAGTTAACTTGGATTGCTCTCTTTATAAATTATTGTGTGAAATTCATCCTTGCTGCGTTTCATGCCTCTCAAAATATTTACCAGAGGAAATAATTTAAACTAATCTGATCTGAACTATGCTATTAATTCTGTGTGAGTGCCAATGTGGTTCTCTGAGCATGGTTGGGTATGACTTAGGTTGTTAGTGTCCTCTGCTTGGTGAAATTATTTGTGCTGATTTGTTTGATGAAATTCCTCTCAGAGAGAGTTCTTTTTTTTTTTTTTTTTTTTTTTTTTTTTTTGACTGTATATGGCACTATTAGAAGCAGAGTTTCTGAGAAAAACATGATTTAAAAAGAGCTTATGAGAATGGCTGACCTCTTATACATCTAAAAATTGTTATGATGAGAAAAAAATGCTTCTGCACTATATATGAATAATCTGATTCAGCATCCTTTCCTGGTATACAGCTGCTTAAAGTAGAATATTATAAGAAATAATTTTTTCCACATCTAGACAGATTTTAAATCTACCATTTGTAGTGTAAAGTCACAAAAAAATGTGATTTTCATTTTCCTTATTCAATCACAGGAAAAAAAAAAAAAAGGTTTGCTAGGAACAATATTGCTTATAATGATTGGAATTTTTGAAATAATTCATGAACTGGCCTTAAATTTTCAGTTAATGTTCTTGATTTTTTTTAAAAATAGAGAATATTTTAGGCTTTCAATATTTTAAGCACGAGCTACTAGTTCAAGTATTTATTTCTTTTTTTACACAGCATTTACTATTGTTGTTGTTGTTGTTTAGTGAAAATTTTATAATTAAAAAAAAGAATTTTTATGCTATTGCAGATTTGTTCCCTATCCTTGTTCCACTGATTTTAGTAAGAAAGAAAATAGTAGCAACAATAATAACAACAAAATCAGGATTTTGCATAGCATATTATATTCTAACTTTGTTCAGAACCCATCAGAATTTCATGACATTAAATTGTTAAAGTAGTGCATTTAGATTTTTTTTTTAAAAGAACAATTTTTTTTTTACCAAGTACTTGAGTAATTTCTTATAAACACACTTGATGAAATAGACACATTCTTGTGAAAGTATTTTAATCCAATCAGAATTTTCCAAGGACAAAACTTTCCACTCAGAATTATTTAATCATCTCTGTTTTTAGTGTTTAGTGGCATTTGTGAACTACTGTTGAGTGCATAATGGTTTCTATATTTGCCAATAGAGTAGCTTCACTGTCTGGAAGTTACCCATTTCTCTAAAATGCATTGAAACAATAACTAATGTAATGCTAATTCCTTTTTATTTAAAATGAATCTAACACTCCTAAATTTTTGAAACACCATGTCACGTACTCCTTGTTTAGAGCCGTCCTGTGAAATACCTATTAGTGTTATTTATTCATACAGATGATGAAACTGTCATCCTGTTATGCAATTATATAATCTAAAAGTAGGAAGCTCTTCACAATGTTGCTGTTGCTAGGCTGATTAAGACTGTAGTAGAAGATCTTTAAATATAATGATTGACAAAGGGAACCTGTTGGGAGAAAATGACAGATGCTAATAGGGCTTTCAGTTAATACCATTCTAGAAGATTTCATACACCATCTTTTCTAGAAATCTCTGGCTTTGGTATTTGATTTCATTCGTCTTTGATTCCCTCATTTCCCTGTATCCATCAACACACATCTCATTCCTCTCATTTTTCTTTCTATCACTTATGTCTTATTTGCTTGGTGTTGGTCACAAAGCTAATTGAATAATCTACCTCCCTCCTTCAACCTTCTTCCAAACCACTAAGCAGATGGTCTTGTTATCACTTTGTCTGACATTTGCAGCTTAAAACCGAAACATAGAATTTCATAAAACATAAAGGTGTAGCTTTTTATAGCCTTTTTTTTTTTTCACTGATGGTGTGATGAAAAGTCAGCCCAAAATGGAGAAAAATATATTTCTGTGGATGCTTAATTTCCCATATTTTTAGCTCCACACTTCCGCGTCTCTTGAGGGAGGAGGCAATGCTCACCTGCTCACACACACACACACACACACACACACATACAGAGAGGAGTACAGTTTTCAGAGATGCTTGGCTGCCATCCAAACTTCCCTGCTATATAGGAATATAACTTAGTTATAGCCATAATACTTATACCAGTTCCAAGTTCTGCTACAGGCTTTCTGAAAGGGGTTTCTACACATTGGATAGCAAAGAGAAGAACTATAACTTTAAGTAATAATTTTAATAAATCTTTTAAAAATTTTAATAAATATATATAAATATTAATATATTTAAATATATTGATATATTAAAATTTAATATTTTAATAAAACTTTTCTAGGTTTGTAAAAGATGACACTTTGAGTACTGGAGTGAGAAATTTTGACGTAAGCAGTGTATGTGTTTGAGAGAGTAAAGGTCTCATTCACACCTTTACTAAGCTACATAGTTATTAAATATTCAGAGGATTCCCGCCTCAGGCACCTTGTCCCCTAAATATTTAGGCATTGTATATCTATCACCTTTAAAAAGAGAAAGGTTCAACAAGGTTCAACCCTGACCTGCATGAGGAGGAGTGTTGCCAGCAAGTCAACGGAGAAGATCCTGCCACTCTCCTCAGCTCTGGTGAGGCTGCCACAGGAGTACTGGGTGCAGTTCTGGGCTCTCCAGTACAAGAGGGATGTGGAACTTCTAGAAAGGGTCCAGCATAGAGCGACAACTGTGACTAAGGGATTGGAGCATCTATCGTGTGAGGAAAGGCTAAGCAAACTGGACCTGTTTAGCCTAGAGAAGAGAAAATTGAGAGGAGATCTGATCAACGTATTTAAGTACCAGAGGGAAGAATGTGGGGAGGATGGGGCCAAACTCTTCTCTGTGGTGGCCTGTGATAGTATAAGGGGTAATGGTTACAAGTTGAAACACAGGAAGTCCCATCTCCATATGAGGAAGAACTTCTTTACTCTGAGAGTGAAAGAACCCTGGAACAGGCTGCCCAGATGCCAGGGTGTGGAGTCTCCTCCTCTGGAGATCTTTCAAACCCTCCTGGATGTGACCCTGTTCCATGTGCCCTAGGTGTCCCTGCTCGAGCTGGGGGTTGGACTAGATGGTCTCTAGGGGTCCCTTCCCACCTCAATCATTCTGTGATTCTGTGAAAAACTATCAAGAGCAAATCTTACTGGAAACTGTAGCTTTGTATCAGCTGTGTCTCTGCACAGCAGATAAGTGCCAGTCTACAGCTTGGACATGGAAATGGTCCTGCGAAGTGCAACTGGTATTATAAATAAATGTATGTGTTTTGTAGACAGTTTTGAAAACTTTAAATCCAAAGAGAGTGTTTGACAGACAGACTGAATAGAGATTGATCTACACTGAGAAACTCTAGGGATACATCTGCCTGTTCTCTCCCCTCCTCTTGCCTCTCGCTTTGGATGTCCATGTCCATGTCCACCATGTGTGGCTAAGGGGATGAATGAAAACATCAGCAATAGTACTTGAAACAATAGTTTTCTAAGAACTCCTAATTCTGATGCAGTTGAAGTGATACATGCAAAATATATTTTGTTTCCAAAATATATTGTGTTTCGGTCTGATGGAGGTGTGTGCTGGTTTTGAAATATTTGGCAATGATATTTGTGCAGACAAAATGCAAATAGCTTCCTTAGAACCCTTACGAATAACAAGATTACTTCAGTATTTTTACCTGGGTAGCAAAAAGCTAAGGTAGTTTACAATCTGGGCAAAGGTATTAAGTTGAACAAGTTAAAGGTTCACCACTTTTTATATAGCAACATGTTCATATCACTGTAGTTAAGATTGTGTCAGCATTTCCCATATAAATAACTTATGGTTTTATAACTCAGCAGGAGATCACTAGACTTGCCAAAATTTAAATGGATTATTTGCTCAGTGTGACTTTAAGAGTCAAGGCAAGTATGCTAAAACATTTCTTCCAGGGCATTAGGGCATTCAGCTGCAGCCAGCTTGTTAAATATATTCCTTAGTCTCAATATGATATACATGTGATCAGGATAGGATAAATTTGGGATGTAGTCCAAGAAGAGATACAGTAGTGACTATCAATATTTGTCAAATAATGAATAAGAATGCTTACACATTATAATTACTTACACATAGTACTTACAATGAGGGCAAGAGAGAGTGCAGGAAAATAAGTTTTGATACCAGATGATCTGGGAATCCTGGGTTTTCATTTGGAAGATGAAAATATGTACTAACTGTCCAGGCCTCTTTCCAAAAAAGTACTTAAGCATGCAGTTATTTATGGGCTCGTGAGCAGTCTTACTGACTTCATGCAAATTGCTTACATGGCAAAGCTGAAGCGCACGCAAAAATGTTTAATGGTGGATGAGAGAGATGCATACCTAGGAGACAAAAGAGCAAGAATGAGATTTTAGCCAGGCAATGATGTGCATTAATTCAGCCATGTCATTACCATCATTCCCAATATTTTTCAGCATTCATCTGACTTTTCCCCTCCAAACAATCCTGAATAGCATATATATTAAAAAAGAAAAAAGAAAAACAGGAAAAGACAAACATTTCTGATATCCTTAAACCAGTTCTAGACATTATTATTATTGGTGTAACTGCTTGTTGGTTTTTCAGAGACAAGTATCTACTGGAGTGTTTTTAGCACAGTCATTTTATAAATACAGTTTATTTCTTTGTCTTTTTTTTTTTTTTGTATATTCTATGTATAAAGACAAAGATTAATGATTTAAATTCAATGTGAAAAAAAAAAGTGGATTTCCAAGTTGGTAAAATATTCTCACTCTGAGCATGATGTAATTTATTTTTTGCCATGTAGCATTAAAGGATATATCAAATTATAATATACAAATATCAATTTGTATATTATATACGAATAGGTATGTAGTCTTAGAGTAAATGTTTTTGAAATAAGCACATCTATAAGACTGTTATAATTAACTGTAATAATTAAAAAGTTGAAAGATTATATCTCAGAGTTCATTGTCAATTTAGTGTGATTCCACAGAAAGTCATATATTTTGTATTGCAGACCAATTTTAAAAAGGACAGGACAACTTACAGGTTTTTTTTTTTTTAATCTCTTGATTCAAGTCATTTCATTTTTCCTTCTTTTATTCCTCAGAATTGTTTTCTCCCCAAAGTATAATTCTTCATGAGATTAGTCCAGAACTGGGGAATTCAGATTTGTTCAAGCATTGTGCCAATTGATTCCTTTGTGTGATTGGAAAGGATTTTTTTTTTCCTTTGCAGAAAAGATTTTTCACCCTTTCATACCAAGACAAACCAGTGAGAAGATGCACTACATTGCAATTTGATAGATGTTCAGTTTAGTTTTTGTTCAGGAACAAAACAGATTTCTTAAGACCTGAAAGAAAAGTGGAAAACCAAGTTAGGCAAAAGTGGAGATTGAATTTTTGAATAAAATGAGTTAAGAACTATGAGTTATGAACTAGAAGCTCTTCTATTCTTTAATAGCTGCAGAGATGACAATATGAATCCTGTGCCTGATCCAAAAGGACAACTTTTTCCTTCTCATTGCCTTGTGCGGAAATACAGGTGCTGAACAAGGGTTTTATAGAGCCTACATTCCATGAGAAATTGATACACCCTATCAAACAAAAGAAAATATCCTGCAGTGGATGAGCTATTGCTGGCCAAAAGATACACGTATCCCTTTTTAACTGTAGACTGATTACATCTCATCATTTTGTCCCTTTTTTTGCAAACTCCTGGGCAATTTTGCCCTTATTGTGCATATAGACTTCTAGAAGAACAATACTTTAAATAACCCTGATATGAGGTAAGTTGTAGAGAAAAAAAAGAAAGGGGGGGGCCTGTAGCAATCTCATCTGATCGCTCATCTGATCAGTGGGGTTTATTGTTACTTTGGGTTTATTTTATCCACCCACATTAAAACAAAACAAAACCAACCAAACAAAAAAACCCCACTGGATCATTGTATGATATGGCCATGTGACCTGAAGTTCTGTCATATTCACTCAGATGACTTCAATTGCTGGAAATCAGCACAGATACAATGTTTTCATTAGCCAAACTGAGGATGAGCTCATAAGGTGTCCTCAGAAAGTTTTTAAAGAGAGAAACTATTTGAAAAGATCCTCTCAGGTTTAAAATCATTCAAGGAGCTGAAGAAGCAGATATATCTTGATGAAGAGAAAAACCTTTATATTTTTCTTTAAAATTACACCAAGTAATAGGAAAAGAGTTCTAAAACTGCGGCTTTTGGAGCATATTTTAGCTCTCTATGGAGGGCATATTTGCAGAGGTGCCTGTATGGTATGGTGTGATGGTCTCCTCAAATATCAGTAAAGCCTCCAGACACATCTGCTGAAGCTGCTTTATGTTTGCTTTTGTACTTTGCCCCATTGCAGTGTCCAGCCTCTGAAATGTTATTCTGTTTTTTTTTTGGAAGTCTCTGACCATATTTCTTGTTTATGAATTAATCATGCTAGTCAGGGTTATAATTCAACACTTTGGTCCATTAAAAACAGGCCTCTGATTAAAATGTAACTCATTTCTAATCATAATACAAAGAGATGTAATTTAAGTATCTATTCTCCATATAGGGAGATTATAATATTACAATGTTGTTAATATGTCCTGTGCTCAGATTGCTTTAAACATGAAGACTTAGATTTCAATACCATTCCGTTTAACTTGACCGATGTTTGAAGGACACCTTGGCTGTCTTACCTGGGCTCATGGGACACAGCTTTCTCCATTTCAAGAAGAAGGTTCCTGTCTGTTCCTGGCTTTGGGAGCCCACCAGTCAGTTTGTAATGCTGCTATTTGCCTTTAGTCTGACCTTGATCATTAGGGCTGAGTCTTAAATCTCTAGAGAAAGGTTAGCAGAAGGCTCTCATGAGACAGGACAGTAGCTATAAAACCAATACAATGAAACTGTCTTGTACATGCACCAAAAAAAAAAAAAAAAAAAAAAAAAAAAAAAGTTATTTCAGTAGGTGGCAGTAAGAGCTAGCAAGAAGCCTGCAGGCTGGTCTCACGGGCCTTTTGCACATTAATCATACATACAGAAAATTCCACAAAGTACAAGCTGACAAAGACCTTGCTTTGCCACAATCAATCTTTATTCACCACTAGATTAAAGTGGTTAGATATACTTGATTGCCTCAGGCTCAGCATAAAGCTTATAAATAACTACATATATGTAACCTGCTTAAATTTGTGCTCTTCCATTTTTGTATTGTATTTTATTTTATTTTATTTTTTTAACTGAGGTTGTGGTGTAATCCACTTATTCTTAGCTTTCCACACAGTCCATCTGTCACCTTGACAGTGAAGCTGTAATTTTAATGTTTGGCTGTGTAAATGTTTAAAGCTTCATTCTTTTATTTACAAAAGAGAAGGATACAGCTAATAGAGTGCAGCTGAAAGCCAACTGTCTCTGCTCTCTTGTTTTTACTCCAGGACTTTCATTGCTGTGTACCTTTGTGTTTTAAGCTGAAATGGCACCAGAATGGTGGCGTAAATGCTGCATTGTATTGCAAAATCCATTTTGGACAGCTCAATTCTCCAGCCTGCTCTGCTTTTGCCTGTTGACAATGTACAAAGGATGTTCTCATTATTTACTTTGGAAAGTTATCAGTGCAAATATTTTCCTAACATACAGTCAGCAACAGGAATCGTGTAAGTGCAGTCTAAATAAAGAGAAATGATGTGGATACATTTTCCAGTTCACTCTATAATGAAATGGCTTACCTATGTATGTTGTAAATGTATGTTAAGGTCTGTATAATGTTGCAGATTGTTTTTGGCCTAAATACATAAAAAATTTGAACTCCGTATTTTACTTCTCAGACTCACAAAGGGTTTTGGCTCTATTTCCTCAATCCATGTATTTGTGTAGCAGTCATGCTCATGATGCTTTGACAGTATAACGCCTAAAATATATAATACATCCATGCATGCATACATACGTACATATATATATATATATAATCACAAGAGAAAAAAAGAAAGAAAAATGAGAAACGAGGGAGAAATTAGTTGTGGCCTTTATCTATAAACGCAGAAGTTTATATGGAGGTTAAAACAGGAAAGAACCAGCTCTGAAAAAAAGTCTTTCATAGCAGTGCATGGTTCCTGTTGTTCCTGTTAGAAGTAAGTAGAGTCAGGGCAGACCCATACACTTGTGGGCAGACCCATAACTCCAGTTAGCAAAGGAATCAGATAATCACAAAAAGAGACATTTATGTATGTATGTATGAATGTGATTAAAAAATTCTGACAGAATTTATTTCTGATAGAACTACTACAGGGCTTCTGACAAGCTGCACTTAATGTTGGGTGCTTACAGGCAGAATCACAGCTACTGCGGTTCAAATGCAGATGCCACATTTCAAGCAGCCTGCGCAGCCCTAGTGACTAAGTGGGGAGCCAGTTGCTCCGTGGAAATGAGCAGAGCGAAATAAGTGTCCCCCTAGAGCACATCGATGTTTTACATTCTGCCAGAATCCGCCAGCGTGTGTCACGCTGGCATGCAAAGAAAACAACAGGTGGTGATTTCAGATTTCCCAGGTGAGGACCACAGTCAGTTGATCAGACCACAATTGCCTTTTACCCCGGGGCAAACACAAACACTCATGGATTGGTCCTTGCGGTCACGCTTCATTGGTGTCCAGTTAGCTTCTGACACCACTGGCTCAAACTACATCTCCTTTCCAGGCAGATAACTTTATCCTTTCACCAAGGACACTCACATCAGGCACAGTATTCTTTGTCAGCTATGGCTGTGTGAGAATCATCCTCTTTTAACTCTTCAATAAGTAGCCATATTTTACTGACAGATTCTCTTCATTCCACAGTTTTTGAATTGCTTTATTTTTTATTCTTTTAAGCATCTTCTTCCCACTAAAACTAAAACACAGCATTCTTTAAAAAAAAAGTCCCTTAAATGCCAGAGACCACACAATAGACTTCAGTAAAAGCTGAGATTTATTCATTGCAGGTGTAACATATTTGAGCAGCCTGCAGTTTGATCTCTTTCTCTCTCTCTTTTTTTTTTTTTATTTCTGTTTTCCTTATCAAGTCATTGAAAAGCTGTAGAAAATTCTATCCATTTCCATGATTAATATGCTACAAC
This sequence comes from Nothocercus julius, assembly GCA_013398735.1. NCBI lineage: Eukaryota > Metazoa > Chordata > Aves > Tinamiformes > Tinamidae > Nothocercus > Nothocercus julius. The sequence goes on from VZSV01000287.1 coordinate 229,613, forward strand.
ATTACCTTTTGTTCCCCTGTCAGCACAAATGTTATAAAAACATAGTAGTACTCATGAAATAGACAATATCCCATGGAGAAGACAAGAATGTTAAATATATGTAGTATTTTATGACAAAACTGTTGATGCAGGGCTGAAAAGGAAGAAAGAGATAACAGCACAATATTATCAGCTTATGAGGATAGGATTCTCATCTTTGTATTTTAATGATCTTGTATTTGTTTTACACTGACAGGAAATTTGGAGCCTATATCTCTTTAATAAAACAAAGCTTAACAAAATTATCAGAATTTCTCTAATGTTTCTCTGTATTTCATGTTCATAGCTAGAATAGACTGGAACTGTGAAGAAGGTGAGCAGGTCAGAGTGAACTAAACTTTACGCAAATAAAAAAAAAAATAATAACTGGGATCAAAATGTAATCCCACCTTACTCATTTCAAGTGATGATCAGATAAATTTGGGCTTACCAGATTCCCTGTTTAAACCTATATTGAAAGGACTCATATGAGTTCTGCTAATAACTTGTTAGTGCCCAAAAGTATTAAGATACTCTGAAGTACCTTCCTCTTCATTGTGAGTCTTGCACTGGAAAAAAATGATATAACAGATTTATGATTTCTGAAAGTGAACAATAGAAATCATGCTCCCTATCAAAATGATATTAATATGTTTAAAAATTAGAAACACAGAAGACAGGAAAAGACAATCTGACAAGTCACCCTCACTATTTGGAAATAAGAAAAAAAAATAAAGGAAGAGAGAAAGGACTGGCAGCACAAAAATTGCAGTGTGAGGAAACAAAGCACTTGCTGCACAGAGGTATTTTTTCTATAAAGCACTGAAATTAGAAGTTAACCCCCAACATTCCTTTTATTTCAAAATATCGATACTCACGGCAGTCACTCCATTTAAATTAGTTTATATGCACACATGCTACAATAACAGCAGTATTACATTACAAAAGTATTTTATTAGACAGAAAACATTTGAATCTTTATTAGTGCTCCATTGAGAAATATCCACCTTTTTTATTTAACAGATTCATACAAGACAAAGATCCTGTATTTATTGACTTCTGACAGTGCCGTTTGATCAAATTGTCAATCCTTTCTATATGCAGTTGTGTTAACTGCCATTCAAAAGACAGGTGCCTGGCAATGCCTTTTCTATCTTTCTTCCTGCAAGCATGCTCATCTATCATTCACTAAATATACTGTCTTCCCTTTAACAGCATAGTTGAGTGTAAAAGTGTATTGAGATTTCTGTGACTTAATTTTTGCAAGACTTAGAGGAACAAGACACCACATTTTGAGACAATTTTGTGTGTGTGTCTGTGTCTGTCTGTCATGGTAGGTTGTGCTTCAACAGGCTGCCTGCTTTCAAAGCAGTTCTCTTTTAAATGACTGCATGCTCTGCCTTCCAAGACATTATGGTCTGGATATGCAATGTAAGTGTATTGATTATAAAGTGCATGGAAAACTGCCTGGTTGCAAAGTGTCAGCAGTGCAACATCCAGCTGGGACTCATTTATTGGTAGTGTCTCAGGGTTCATTAGTGGGGTCAGCACTGTTCAACAACTTTGTTAACAATGTGCATGATGTGATAAAGTGCACTCAGTAAGTTTCCTAAAGACGCCAGCCTGGTAGAAGCTGTTGATACAGTGGAGAGGAGGGCTCCTCTTCAGAGGGAGCTGAACAGGCTGGAGAAATGGGCTGACAGGAAGATGATTAGCAAAAGTGAATACAAAGTCCTGCACCAGTAAAGGAAAAAACCCTTGCAAAGGACAGGTTGGGCACTGATTGTCAGGAAAGCACCTTTTCAGAAAAAGATATGGGGGGTCCTGATTGACAACAAATTCAACATTTTGAAGGGAGTGGGCCCTTACAGCAAAGGCCAACCACATTGTGGGTTATATAGACAAGAATGAGTCAGCAATGAGAGATTATGAGGAAGATGGTGAGAAGTTACCTTGAACAGAGATGGAGTTTCCGAGAAGGCGAAGAGGCGAAGATCATTTTACCAAAGAAGTGCTAGCCATTACTGTGAACAGGAACTGTTTTCTGCAGTGTTGAGATATCATTATTACAAACTGTAAGCCACCTGATGGAGGAAGGAATATTTTAGTTTTGCTTTAAGTTTCATTTGAAGAGTAGCTTGTAAAAATAAGGCTTTTTCTCTGTATTACTAAAATAAAACTATCTCAGCTGAATGCTCTTGCGCGTGTAACTATTAAAGGAAATATTCTGAGAATATGTCTGTTTAACATAGTGGAATACCACGTCTACAAACCTGGCCTACAGGCTGAGGTGCTGGTTTCATTAACGTAATAGTTTTGTTTGGTTGGCATATTTATTTATTTATTTATTTATTTATTTATTTTATTTTAACCAAGTTCAGTACTTACATTGTATGTTCAATATAGCTTCATTATGGCTTTTATGATAGTGGGTTAACCAGTCAGTGCATAATATTCTCCTGGCAGTGTTGTTTTGAGAGACAGACTTGCCCCCCAAAATTCACTTAGTCTAGCTGATATCTGAAGTAATATATGATGTATTATCTGAACTGACTCCATGGGAGATGTACTCACATTTTTTTTTTTTCTGATATTATGATCCTTCAAAAATTTATAGATCATCTAAACTCAAGTAACATTTCATGCAACAAATACTGTTCTTGGAAACTAGAACTAAGAGAGGTGGAAGAACTTATAACTTTTAATAAACACTCTTGTCAGGAACTTGAATTGAGCAAACAGATAAAATATCTTACTCATCCTTTTTGAAAATCCCATCCCCATGGAATTTTTATAGGCTTTTATTTTGAAGAACTTTACACTTGTTTAGTAAGAGTTTGAAAAATGAAGGATTATTCAATGTATTTTAATAAGAAAAGCAAGTCACACATTTAAGTATGTTTAGTTTTTTAAAAAGTAACAAAATGTTTTTAAAATGCATAATTAGAATTTAGAATATGCCAAGATGGAGGATGATCCTTTGTGTATGAGAAGTAAATATCTTTAGCGGTGTATTGCACATTTTTAATATCTAGAACCTATTATTTTTTCCCCTGAAAGTCCCTGCTAATGGATCTCTCACAGTAGTCTCAGCCTGCCTATGTTGATTCAGACATTAATTCAGCCATTTCAATCGTATTTGTATCTTTATTCTGCATTAACTTATAGGAAAAATATTTAATAATGTGGATCATTTTGGATTAAAATACACCAAATGCATTTTTAAGTGGTCTTGTTTCTATGGCAATGAATCAGCAGTTTGCCAATGAAATCAAAAGAATTAAATAAAACAAACAAATCATCCTATAGACAAACCTCTAAGTTTTCTTTTATTAATCTGACCTTCATTTTTAAAAAATATTCCCTAAAGTAGGGCAAGTTTTTGCATCAGTGTTAGTACTTTCTATTTGAAATAGTCAGTGTTTTAATTAAAGAAAAATTCAAAAGTAGTATGTGATAACTGCTTTTGTAATTATAAAGGCATCACCAAAAACTGGGTCATGCCTTCAGTGTCTTTGGTGTCTTTGGTGGTGCAGGTGTTCAACTGAAATTATTCAGAGTGATTTTTAACATTTAAATCAGCACTGGCAGGAGGATGAAGCCAGGGTGAGTTTGGAAGGTATTCTCACATGTTTTAGAAAGGAAAAGCAAATGTATTCTATACTCAGTATATATGAAAAGAGAGTTTTAAGCCAACCCCTACTATCATGGCAAGAACATTTATTTACTTATCTCTATTTGATATCATTTAATAGTTTCAGAGCTTAATCATGATTTTATGACACTTGTTACCCCCCCCCAAAAAAAAAAAAAGAAGCAGGATTATTTTAACCATCAATTTTGAAGAGTAATAATTATATAGAAGATGGATTTAAAAAAAAAAACAACCTAAGTTAGAAGTGTAGAACTTTGGCAATGTGTTTATTTAACTTTCTTTTACATTCATTACTCTGTTATCATTAATCACATTTTTGGCACTATTCATTTGTTTACAGTACCTAATGTCATTTGAGATGCCTTAGGGTACATAAGATAGTCACATGTGGCTCATAGACAGGAGAGAGGACTTACAGGAGAATCTATTTTTCTGAGGAACAACTAGAAGTTTAAGAGTAATGCCTAGTACCTAAAGCTACACCAGATAAATTAAGCTCAGGCAGTTGACTCCCATTCTACCTTTTCTTTTCCTTTCCTATTATAGATGAAGGTTTCTTACGGACTGTGGTAAGTCCTCTGCACTACTGCAGTCAGACAGTGCATACACTTGATTTAAGAGATGTGATTGCAAAGGTTACTAGTCCAAGTGAGTCTGGTTTTGTCCCTACTGGTTTAAAAACTCTCTAAGACAAGATAATGTCGTTCTGTAAAACACCCTGTAGCCTGTTATTGCTGTCAGAGAAAACATTGCTAATACAATGGTGAGAGAAGAGGCTTGAGATTTGGTCTCTAATAGAAAGATACAATCAAGATAAATTTAAACACAGTCTAAATACAAACTATAAGACAAATCTTCAAACAGTAATTTACATTGCAAGGAAAATGCTCTTCTTGTGATGCAAGATACTGTAAGGAAATAACCCTAGCATTTTTTACAATAGAAAGAGAAAGGGAGAAATGCTCTTTGAACAAACCATATACAAGATTGGGAGATACACCTGAATGTTCAGCTTAAAATCAGTTTCACACACAGAATCACAGAATTGTTAATGTTGGAAGGGACCTCTAGAGATCATCTACTCCAATCCTCCTGCTCAAGCAGGGACAACACTTCCCACAATGTTGGGAACTATTATCATATTCTCAACTTCAAAGAGTAAAATGCAAAGTTACAATGTTTTAAGTTGCAAAGAGCAAGCATCTAGTAACCTTGCAATGCATTTAATGCTCAAACTTGAGGAGAGGCATTCATTTCAAAGTGAAAAGGAGCAAATATTGAAGAGAAGACATAACATTTAAGTGCGAGTTACCTGTCTCTTTCGTTAAACACCTGGGAGGGTTTAGGCATTCCTTATATATGTTATTTTAATAGCCTTTGGATATAATGCTAAAAAAAATACTGGGAGAAGAAATCTAGCATTCTTATTACAGAGTCACACCACTTGTCTTTCTTTCCGTCCCTTCCTTTCTGTGTCCTCTACCTCCTTTAAGTCCCTTGCAAAAGGGTTTTGTCCTAGTTAGTAGGATTTCTGTTTGATCCTCTCATTTTGAGGAATGTTTTGAACCTGAAATTCCCAGATTCTGGGAAGCAATGCAAGCTATAATCTTTGTGCAAAAAGCAAATACCATCAGCCATCAACCATCAGGTAAGCTTGTGTCTTGTACTGCACTCAGTGTTAGTGTTTGTGCCAGCAGGTACTGTGCACATCTATTAAATCCAGGGCCTTAGAGAAACAGGATGGGAGCATGGGGTGACAAGATCTCAAATGGATGTGCTTGGGGACAACTGCCAACCTGTCCTTGGGCACACAGAGCAGCATGTCTCTAGGAGACTTTGGAGGTAATATTGGAGGCAATGGTGGTTTCCCAGGCATCTGAAAACTTAGATAGTTTGTTGATTTTGTTCTTAAGTGCTGGTGCCTAAAGTGTTTCTTGTGGATTTGAGTCTTAGCCCATAAATCTCTATAGTCCTAACAACTGGAACCTCAATTTGGGGACCAGAGAAATTGCCAACAGCAGAAGAATCCTAAATTCGTCCTCTAAAGATCTGCTGCTTCTTGCATCTCAGTCTTTGTGTTCCCTGGTATACAGATAATAAAATAACTGACACTTCAGAATCCTAACCAGCAGATACACAGAAGGTTGAGAAATAAGATTTTTAGTTATCACTGCTTCAAATGTATGGAGCAAACAGCTTATTTCTCCTGAAAAAAAAAATAAATAAAATAAAGTATCACATATGCTAGTTTTACATCACTACAATTCACAATTCACAACTTAGTTTGATTCACCCCAGCATGAGAGGACAAGAAGTCTCCAAATCTCCTATAGAATAAAAAAATTCTGCTTAGTATTTTAGTATTTTCTGAATATGACAGTACAGAGATTTTTTGTCCTGCCTTAGACATTCATTTTAAGTGCCTTAAATGTTTGTTTCAATGTAGTAAGTATCTTTCTAAAGGCCAGGGTGAATTTCAGTATCTCATTACCTCTTTTGACATTTATAGTATATAGAGACACTTTCTAAGAGCTTTTCTGTACTGATAGAAAAAAGCATCATTATGCCGTTTGCTTAGATGCTTATGAAACCGACTGCCTATGAAGTAGGTTTCTCTTTTCTTTGTCCTCCCCTTTCCCAGAGTTCAGATTTGGACTTCCCATTTATCAGCTGTCTATTTTTCGCCAGATGATGCAACTTACACCTAAAATGATAGTCCAGAGAGGCACTCCTAAAATTGGTGCTGATAAGAAGTGTAATTTTGGATGTGAATGTGTTTTCTACAGAATGCTTATTCTGTTAACAACTTAGATTTAAAGTCTACACTCTTTTCAAGGATCAGCTATATTTTTTCCCTTGAAATATAGCTGACAAATTAGCAGTTAAAAAGTCATATACTTCAGAGCACACATGGAAGTTATTAAAATTCATAAGAACTTCACAGTGGTCACAGATCATGTGCCTTTCATCTAGGCAGTGCTCTGCACAGTTTTCATCAAACGTCATGAGAAGTATTTCTTCACTCCTCTCCACTCAGAGCATATGCTCTCTGCCTAAATTCAGAAAATTGTTATTGTATAGGCTTCTGTGACATGTTGTAAAGTTCACTGGGTGAGGGGTGAATGAATTGCACTCATGACATGTTCTGACTTCCAAATGAACTAGCAGAAACAGCCCTTGTACTTACCAAAGTGTGATGTTTTCTTGTTTTAGCTTAATTTGTCTGTTAACATTACTTGTTGAACAGCCAGCCTAACATCTGCCTGGTGATTTCACCTTCCATTGCAATAATCTAATTGAGAAGTACAAAAGCATAAACAACATCAGTGAAGACCTTACACAAAGAGAACCCATAATAATTTTAAACAGTGCAAAAGTAAAAGAAGAGAAGCCGATGAAAAAGAAGGCGACAAGATCCTACTTCAATAAAAAAAAATAGTTGCTATTCTGCAGTATGATACTATTGTTGACATCTCTTCTGCTGATTTATACCTGCTTACATTAGTGTTGTCTAGTGTCAGACAGATAATAGATTAATCATTTTTAAGTTTCACAGAACTGTTTTTTTTTTTTTTTTTTTTTTT
>VZSV01000287.1:238349-264797 GCA_013398735.1 Nothocercus julius
CCTCCCTTCCTCCCTCCCTTCCTCCCTCCCTTCCTCCCTTCCTCCCTTCCACAACGCAGAGTGTCTAGACTTAGGGGTATCAGGATACTTCTACTTCTGACATACATCCACCACATCGTATTCAAAGCTTTCTTGTAATATATGGTACTGCCAGCTATGATTTCCACTTAATTTACATGCACTATCCATTTTCTATAATTCTCAACTGATATTTAATTTGCCCCCTAGCCTCTCTTTTTCCTATATTACATTGATATTTCTAATTGCTTCCTTTGCTTTGCGATTGACCCAGAATTGGATTTTAGTGAAATTAGCATTTACATGCTTTATTCTCCATTTAATTTTTTTTTCCATGAAAAAGAAAAAGGTAAGCTCTGTTGAAAGGGAATTCATGGCCTTTAAATGACATTTTAACATGCACTTGTGAACCAAGTTGTGTAAATAATTCTTGGGTGAAGAGAGTTACTGTAAAAAAAAGAACAGAATGAGTCATTGTGCCAGATTATTGCACACTATTGGATAAATAAATTGTGATCTGTTTTTAACTTATTTAATGGAAAAAGAAACAACGACAGAAGAGTGAGCCAACTATTGGCATAGAGTGACTTTTTTTGACATGAATCATCATATACTTTTTCTAAAGATGAAGGTTAATTCAAAAATAAGGAGAAAAACAGTGTTTTTCAAAAGTAAATACAGAAATATTATGTCAAATGCATAATGCTTATTAAGCATTTTCTGAATCTATATTGGATTTTTTTGAAGAACAGTTATGGATGAGTTAGAATGAATAAAATGAGAGAGAAGTTCGTATCTGTGAGTATATCATTCATGTAGCACCAAACATCAAATACCCTTTTTAGATACCTTTATACATATAACTTCTTAACAGATAAACCAAAACACTTATAGATACATCTAGATATAGATATAGACAAAAAAATCTAGAAAGGTATTCTATATAGAGAATGTAGATTAAGACAGTAATATATATACTCCTCCTAGATACAGTGAACTGTTGCATGCAATTGCTCTAATATAAACCATAAGACAAACAAAATGAGCATGGAAATACCAACAATAGAAAATTTATTTAACTATCAAAACCTACAGAAAATTTGAGATTGGAGGGGGTTTCTGGAAGTCACCTATACCAAAAATCTACCTGATATATGCAAAATCAAAGTTAGACCAGTTTGCTCACGACCACGTCCAGCTGAGTTCTGAAAATCTCTGGGCAACCTATGATTAGTCACTTTTACTCTTTTTTTTTTCCCTCTTATGTTCAAATCAAGATTTCCCTTGTTGCAGCTGTGACCTTGCCCTTTCACTGTGTACCTCTAAGAATCTGGATTGAGTTTCTCTAATCTTCCTTTAGGAAATGAAAAAGTTCAAATCCCTCCTTAGCTCTCTCTTCTCCAGGATAATCAAGTTCCTGTCAGCCCATTCCTCCAGTCTGCCCAGCCCCCTTTGAATAGCTGCCCTGCCCTCCAGTACATCAACCACTCTCACCAAACTGCTGTCATCTGCAAGTCAGCTCAGTGTGAGTTCTGCCTCGTTGTCCAAGTTGCCAATGAAAACTTTAAATAAACAGTACTAATCTCATTACTGAATCCTGAGGAACATCACTTATAAATGTCTGCCATTTAAATTTTAAATCACTGATCACTTCTCATCTATCCTGGTAGTCCGACCCGGTTTTTTGCACACTTCTTTGCACACATTCAATCTTCTAGTTCATATCATATCAGTTTGGTTTTAAAACACTATTAGAAAGCAATTATATTAACAAAGCATGATTTGTCCATGTCAAATTTCTGCTGGCTGCTCCCAGTCTCCTCCATGTGCTTCATGTGCCTCTGGGAAGAGGACCTTCCCAGAGCCTGAGGGGAGTCTGACTGGCCTGTATTCAGGGAATCTGATTCCCTGATTCCTTTAGAGTTTTCTGCTTTTTGAGGATGAGCATGGCATTTGCCTTTTTTAGATCATCAGGAAACTCCGCCGGATACCACTCTTTTTTTTCCCGTGATGAAAAGAAGAAAGATGACAGTGACATCAGCCAGTTACCTTAGTACCTTTAGATACATCCTGTCTGGTCCCATGGCCTATGTATGACTACTTCCCCTAGCAGTTTCAAACCTCATCCTCTTTTACTGTGATATTTGTTCCCCTATTCTTACAAATAAGTGTGAAGCCATGGGACACTCGAGAGCTGACAAAAACATCAATGATTTAAGGAGACACTAATTTCCTCTTGTGTCTGCCATTTACCTGCTCTGTTTTTCATTAAACTCACGTTGTACTTTCTCTTCCTTTTGCTGCTGACATGCCTTTATAAGCCATGCTTGTTGTCCTTTGCATCCCTCAATACTTTCAAATTCAGCTGAGCTTTGTCCTTCTTAATTGTAGCCCTGCAAGCCTGAGTGCCTCTGCATTTCTCCTTCAAAGTCTACTCCTGAGTACCTTTTGCCTTTTTGCCAATTTCTTTTCTTTGAGTTCAAGGTGTTCCTTATTCCAACAAGGCAGTCTGCTGCTATGTCTGTTTGAATGCATAATTCTTAAAGCATAATCCTTAAAGAAAGATATCTTTAAAAATTTGGCAGCTCACCAGGACTGTTTTAACCTGAAAGGCAGGGAATCCTCCAAAGAGAAGAGTTTATGAGAAAAATGTTGAATTTCCAAGTTCAACAAGGGCAAAGGCCTTATTATTTTCCATCTTACCTCCCTCAGGTTTCTTTCCTTACCTCCTTCAGGTTTTTAAACATTACCATTCCATGATTACTGCAGCTGAGGATGTAATAGAGTATCAAATCCCTGAACAGTTCCTCCTTGTTTGTTTACAGCACATTAAGCAGAACTTCCTCCCTATCCATGTTACAAAATTATTCCTGACATACCCCAGAAATCTCTTGCAATTCCTATGCTTTCAGTGCTGCCATTCTGGGAGATTTTGTGAAGATTAAAATCCCCCTAAAAAAATCAGAACTTGAAATTGGAAGATTTTGGAAGAAAAAATTGTCTACGTAATCTTCATGACAGGATGACCTGTAATAGATGCCCAGATGTCCCCCTTTTTGACCTCTGTTCTGATCCTGGCACAAAAGCTCTCAGCAGCCTAGCTGCCCTGGACATTGCAAAACTTCATGTGTTCAAGCTGTTCTTTTGCACAGACGACAACTCCATATTTTCCTTTCCTAAAGAGACTGCCATGGTACTCCATGGTAATGTTGTGGCTGCATGAGATATCCCCCATGTCTGCATAACTCCAGAGATCTCACAGTTCTGTGATAGTGCGGGGATGGCTGGTTTCTTCTGGCCGCATGTATGTCCAGCCCTTTGAGATGGGCCCCAGACATCTTGCTCTCTTATGAGTAGTAAGAGATTCTCTTTTGTGGTCCTCTCACAGTTTTATTTTCCCCTATTTCCCTTTCATTCACTCACTCAATTGGTTTTAGTCTTTATTACCTAGGGAATCTAATTGCACTGTCTGTTATGCCAAAACATTAAGTAGAATCTAAAAGTAATTCAACAAAAAATATATTTTTGCTCCACGGGTAGACCATTTATTGAATCTTCAAGGTTCAAAATACCACCTTCAGTAGCATATGAGTGTCTGTATTTATACACAAAAAATACTCTGACACTTGAACGTTAAACAAGACTGAGGAGAAGATATGGGAGATCAGAAAATCTATTCATTTTAGTATAAGAGCTCAAAGAAATCGGGATGCTTGAGAGCCACCTCTACTGCACCCCCCCCCCCAAAAAAAAAAAAAAAAATCAAAATCAAAGCAATATATAGATTTTACAGGTCAACTGCCTTTCTTTTTAAGAAGGAGGGTAGAGATGGCTGAGTGAATGTTTGGTTCTTTTCTGATATTCATTCGAATCTAAAACGTAATTTAAAAGAAGAAAGACCCAGCGAAGACATCATCAAAGGATACCAGAACAATAAAAATAGTTACTTATAGTGAGCTCAAATGGCACAAGTAATGAGGCCCTCAGCTACTCTTTCACAAGGATATATTCTGAAAGTTTGTGTCCCTGATAACACCATATTTACTTTCTAAACACAAAGAATACTTAATGCCTCTTGTTTCTTAAAATCGACCTGAAAACCTTTTAAAAATGTAATCTCCTGTGCAATGAAATGAATAATATGTTAACAGCTAGAGGAGTTGGGAAGTATAGGCAATGAATTTCATTATACTAATAATAACCTTTTTGAATTTACTGCAAGTAATATTCATCTTAACTCATGTAACCATTTGTTAGGAATGCAGTTTGCAGGTGACATAAATAACACAAAGAGCCAAACCAGCAATGTTGATATACAGGCATTGAGAACTCTTGATCCACTGCACTTGGTTCAATGAGAATATTATCTATAAAGGAGCTCTTTAGTAACTGGACATATATTTCCTCTTTAAAACCATAAAATAGATATCTCTTAGCTGTGCAGTTATCCTGTGTTAATATTTAAGCCTCCTTAATTTATGACAAGGCTAAATAGTGAGGAATTTATTCCTTCATGTTGTAAGGAACAAAAAAAATGATAGTTTTGGGTATTGAGAGGAAATGAATTTACGTCTATCATGGAAGAATTGAATAATTCCAATTATCAAAATACAAGCTATTTTCTTATATTTTTACTGGGAAAAATCTTCAGAAAGAAAAAGTTAATTTAAGAAGTGTACAATGAAATTTATTTCCAGTTCCTAGTGCAGTTCCTCATTTGCCACTTTTCAAAATTTATTGAATTTTCTTCAGAATTGTATGTTGTTTTTTTGACATCACCCAAACACATAGTGGTTAGATAACCACTAATATTACAAAATATTGTTCATATTTTCCTCAAACATAGTCTTGATGGATTTCTTTGAATTTCTACTGAAATTAGTGATAATATTAATAGTTAATTCATCTTTAGAATTAGATTCAGTGTCATAGATACTATTGTGTAATACATCCTCATCTTTCTTCCAGTGAAAAATCTTTTGCCTTACTAAATAGGTTGTGTTCACATATAAAGCACATCAAAAATCAAATAAAAAAAAAAAAAAAAAAAAACAGTTTAAAGATGACTAGGAATTAATAAAAAATCTTCATCTTAGAGATATGCAGAGTTCTGTCTTACAGTTTTTTTCCCTTATTTATTTATTTTAAAGAAAATGTATTTCAAAAACATTTCTAGTGTCATTTGTCAGGTTTCATAGATATCTCTTTAGATATGAGACCGGAGATATATAAAAGTAGTATCTTGGTTTTTGAACCACTACTTCTCATACATATTTCTATCCTGGTTGATCTCTGTCACCTCTAATGCTTACTTATTCTGAAGAACATGTAAAATATATGAGAACTGGCTTCTCTGATTATACTGAAAAATTGATATTGTTAGCTTGTTAGCTTCACAGACAGAGTATGCTTCTCTGTGGGCATGAGAAAGCTCCACGCCATCCAGAGATAACCTAACCAGAATTTTCAACAAATTACAGAAGGTAATTTTCCATTATTTCAAAGCCTAATTGAAAATAGAATTAAATCTTATTTGATTTTTATGAATAAATAAATAAATAAACCTTACATTGTTGTTGTTTTTGAAGAACAATAAATATCACTTTGGTTGGGAAAAACATACATAGAAAAACAAAATAAATACTCTCTGTCTAGTAGCAAAGAAATATTATAAGATTTACCAAGGATTCCCCCATGCCTTTAAGAAATAAGTAATTGACTTTTCATGTCAACACACTTCTTTGCTGAGGATGCTCTCTCTTAATCCTGCTTTCAGTTCAGACTTAATCAGGGAGCCATATAAACCATTTCTGTAATAAGAAAATGCCAGGTTTTAACATCCCAATCATATCATGACCTAACATCGTTTCACAGCTCCTTCTCTTACATGCACAGACTCCTGTAAGGTATCTTCACATCCTGCTTTTCTCACATGGAGCTGGGGAAGCTTCTGAAGCTTCTGAAGATGGGAAATATGAATGAGATGCAAGACTATTAAGTTTGCATAAGTTTGACTTTTTTTTTTATTTTGTTATTAGCTATACAAAAGCTTGCCTACCTGTAACTTCATGAAATATGAGAGTATATATCTGCCATCAGATCTTTGAAACTGACACCATGATATTGTTTCACCTGAGATTTACTCATAAAATAAAAATGACTCCAGCTATCTTTTATGGAGGTGACCACTGCAAGAATGAGAACCTATCCATTTTCCGTATCAAGAATACAATTTTCTCATTTTCCTTTTAAGACTATGGTTTAAATAGCAATTTATGTATAGAACCAAGAAAAGTGCTGAAAAAGGCAACAGTGAAATTAATTTTTCACCACCTCTCTCTGTCACCTTCACTAAGTTTGAAGGTATAATTCACACAACCCCTTACATCCTAAAATAAAGGTGCTAAAGAAATAATCAATATTTAGAAGGAGTAGGATGACTGACTTCAATATTTGTGAATAATGTCCTTTAGATAAAGTTGCCTTAGATTGAATTGATTCAATTAGAGCTGAGTCTGAATCTGAGACTCTGAGTAAAATGGCATGTGTGTTGTGGAAAGTTTATGCATTTTTTATATACCAATCATTAATATTTCAAACTTGTTTCATTAGAGTACTGCATCAATACAGTCGTTATATTTGATAAACACCAAGTCTTGATTAATTGATTGTATTCTGGTAATTGGACCAAATAAGTCATATTTCCTTAGTTTTGTTATTCACCTTTCCACTGAAGGAAAAGTTTATTCACGCGGCTAAAATTCAGTCCTTTTTGTGATGTCTTCCTCTGTTTATTACCTGTTCAGTCATTATACTGTAAGTGCTTTTATCTTTATGCTCTTTTCTAATGCAGACAGAGTAAATATATCTATCTCCCTAAAATGGATGCGGTCCTGATGAAGACTACATAATGTCATTCCCACAATATCATTCCCATTTTGGCACATCACACAGACTTCTTATAGGCTCTGCAATGGCAACGTAAAAGCAAACTTGACTTCTGGATGTTGTAAATTAAGTATGACAAAGTAAAGGGCTTTGTCTTGCTCCATTGTGATTCATGACAATCATTAAAATAATTTTTAAAGTTACAGTAAGTGTTTGCAGGATATGAGCATTTAGTTTGCCTCTTGCTTCTTCTGGCTTTTGGCTTCTGGCTTCTGGCTTTTTTTCTCTTTTTTTAAGCTTTCTTTTAAGCTTTTTTTTAAGCTTTTTTTTTTCTTTTTTTTCTTTTTCAATAAAACCTAACAACAACAAATCTGTAAACCTGTAAATCAATCAACAAATCATATAAAAATCTCTTATTGGCTGATGCACATAACAAAAGATTAACATTTTCACCTATCAAATACCTCTTGAAATGTTTACATATCATTTAATACACTCTATGCATGATTCAGATTTTTCCTCTCAGATTACTGTAATAGAAAATTAAATAATAGTAATGTAAGGCACAAAGTCATGACTTCCAGTTTTGACTGCTTCTGCATTTCCTAGACCTGTTAACTGTAGTAGTAAGAGTGCCTAAATCACCAGCTGCTGATAGCAGCCTGGCCAGAAATGAATGTGACATAAATATCATGAAGCCTGTTCTCACTACATTTTCAGAGCATTCTTGCATAATCAAGAAGCTTAGATTATTCATAAAGGTTTAGGTGAACTTTTGGAAGGCTATGGTAACTGACCTATCAAAGTCTTTGAAAATCACTTCTTGCTGTTTAAACTTGAACAGTTTGGTTCAGTCTGTTGATAGTCTATATTAATAAAGCCAAGTCACTAGTTATACTGTCTGTGTGAAGAGTTTCCAGTTTAATCCATGCTATATTTTCTGTATGAATGGTATCCGCTTTGAAAACTCAGACACTGACTAGGGATTAGAGGTTTATATTCTTCAGCATAAGATAGTAGAAACACAGCTGCCTGGGTTTGACTTACTGCAGCTAGATTTATACATTCCTGTCTTCATATTTTTCATTTCAACTTTTTTTTTTTTTTAAAGGATCTAATGTATATCTGAAATGACTGTAGAGATAGGGGCAGAAAAACCTGAATAGGTTGACTACTTTGATCCTAGATGTAGGGATCAAATGAACAAACTGACATCTATTCAATACATATTTCTCAATCTATTCAACAGTATTTCAAAAACTGTATTTGAGATTCTGAATACCTGAGTTTCATTTGCAGCTTACCACCGTCGCAACTTTTCAGAAATGTTTGCAGTTTACAGCTCTATCTTTACGCTTTGGTTTAATTATGGCGGGGCACAATACCTCCCACCTATTTGTAAAGAATTGTGAAGGGAGTTTCACAGCCTAAAAGAGAGCAGAACAAACCATGCGTAATAATTTCTGAGGCACATGTTTCTGAGAGGTCTTTAATTCCCTCCTTTGACAGTAAATCTGTCCCAGGTTTTTTATATTGCAGAGAAACTTCCCTTGCAAATAAATACAAGATGTAAAACTGTTCTACCTTCCTTCTTTTCTGGAATCTAAACTTCTACAGCTAGACAATCAAAAAGTATCTCCTAGCTAATGAATGAAAAGCGGCAATACAGTCACTGAAACATATAAAGATCCTGGCAATAAAGGAATTGAAAGCTGTAAATAAATCATCTCTAAAGAGACCTTCATGTTTCAGACTGCAGTTTCCATGGTCTCACATTTTATACCATTATCAAGTAGTTTTTTGATCTATGCCATAGAACAGGATGAATTGGATATAAGATATTCTGTTGATTAAGCTTGTTCTTTCTCCCCGTTCATCAGGATATATCCACCTTTTCTTTTACAGGAAAGGATTACAACCTTGTAAATAATTTTTGGTGCTGTTAGCTTCCTTACTAGGAAGAAGGATAACAAAAGAAACAGTCAAATTATACAACTTTTAAAATGTCTTTCTAGGTATGAGAGAGAGTATGATTATGTTAAATAAAAGCAGCTAAATGGCACATGTGGGAGGTCACTAGGACCCAGAAGGGTGAATATCACCTTCTCTCTCTTGTTATTTCCTGTTATTCTTTTTCATGAATGCATAAATGCAAATAAATGGAAATGACATCCAGGAGCTTAAATGAGACACATGTAGCTCATCCTCTTGTCCTTTTAACTGCTGCAACACAGCACAGTACAGTCTATTAGCATGCAGATACTGCTAGTAATAGTTGTGAATTGCTAAGCTGCTCCCTCAACTGTTTGATTTTGTCAACTGAACAATGGTGTAAACAGTATGAATCTTTTGCTCCACTGAGGTTTCTCTTCTGGTTCCCTAAGCTCTTCAGATAAAAGAATATCTTCTCACTTCCACAAAAATGCCAGAAATTTACACTGCATTTTCTGATAACACACACTAATATTTACTAAGGCAGCACAAATGGGGGATGGTAGTTCTGCAGTTCCTGTGTTACAGCCAGTGCATTATAATTAGTTACAGACCCTACCTTATGGCAAATGTACTGCAGATCCTGTATCTAACTTCAGCGATACCAAAAAAAAAATGTTTATTTAGCAATCAAGCAGTTCAGAATGTCATTTGCTTCCCTGTTGATCCAGTGCAGCCATGGAAAAGGAACAACATAATTTTGTAGAGCATATAGACTAATATTAATCTTGAATGACACCTCAAAGCGATTCACATTAAAACAGATTACATCTAAGGTAACTAAGGAGCACAATATGACTTTAAAAGGGTGAGGCAATAAAATGAGGACTCACACTGTGTTTCTTACTCAAAGAATTGAAAGGTTCTGCCTGCCAATATCACGTATGTTGGCTTTTCTTCACATGGAGCTGGTTGTTAGCTACCAGAATTTTGTCGAGCTGGTTGCTAGATACAAGAATTTTGTCCTTATGATAGGCCTTCTCCTGAGTGAAGTGAAACACTACCAAAAGTAGAGGGATTTTAGTTTTCATTTATGGGGTCAGTTGAAATTGGTGGTGCTCTTAACTTCTTTGCTTTTTTTCCAAATTGTCACAAATAATTCCTCCCTTCCTTCCTCCCCACCAAATATTTGACGTTTGTTTGTCCTTGCTCTTGTTTCTGCTTCTCAAAAGGTGTCTGTGTTTTTTCATGTACTTTGTACTTCCTGTAGGGGCAATAATGCCTGGGAATCCTGAAGTTCAAAGAAATCAACTGGAGAATCAGAACTTTGTATTCTAAAACAATGCATATCCTTTTTACATTTTTTTTTTTCCCTATGGTATTACTGAGGAAGCAGTAGTAGGACATCTGCCTCCCCACTCCACCACCACCACCACTTTCATTTGTTCAGTCTAAGTCTAACTCTTATAGGTAATATCTAATGGGCAGATGCAGTCTCAAGACTACCTATCCAAGATTTCTTTCTGAGATGACTGTAAATGGGTTATTTGTGGATAGGAAGTTGTATTAGTATATTGGTATATAATAGCATATTATCAGCTAACGTTTACATATTTCTAACTAATCAGCGGCAGTGGCTCTCCTGTCACTGGTTTGGTACAAACAACAGCATTCACGTGTGTGTGTGCTGCATCATCACCTTTCACTCTACAAGCTTTGGTTTCTCCCAGTTAGTCTAGCAGCAATTTTCAAGACCAATTTCTTTTGCAGCTTTTCAAGACTGACTTCATTTTCCATGAACATGAATAACCACCATTGCACACAGATGATAAATAATAACAAAAACTCCTTTTGAGAAGCAATAATACAAAAGAATTATACAAAAATAAAAAAATACATTTTTTATTTCTTTTTTTATTAAAGAGTAGAAATATTTTTATGGGAAACTGGAAAAAAAAAGAAAAAGTTAAAAAGTTAGGCCCTTCAAGCTTCATAGTTACTTTATTTTTTATGTCAAGGCAATTCTTTTTATTTAATTGAGATTAGCTGTGTTTGACACTGCAACAAGAGAAATTAGAATCACATCATGCCATTAAAAAATACTCAAGCATAAACTGAAAACATATATATATATATATATATATATACATATATATATATATACACACACACACATTTTTTAGTTAACCTATTTCTCAGGAAAAGGTGGCCTTTCCAGAGTAAACACAATAGGAACTGCAGAGAATGAAAAGACAGCAAATATTTCCTATTCATGGGATAGAATTTACAGAGTCATTTTCTGACCTAGTGTTGCAAGATTGAACTTGTCTGGGAAGAAGAGTAGACTAATTTGCTATCTACTTCTTTACACGGGATTTAGCAATATGCTGTTCACTAAACAAGGTGATTACAACATCAATCTTTACAATAAGCAGATATTGTAGGTATATTTTTGAAAATGTTTAAGATTAAAAATTTAAATAAATATTAATGATCTTAGGTTAATAGAGAAGTTTGTTTTCTATTTTTTTTAAGCCATCTTTTTTTAAGTGTGCATACCAAGAGGGTTCCCATGAACCTGCAATATTTCAAGCACAGAAGACACTTCAAATCTCACTCATTTTCACTTTAAATAACTAGCTCTTAGGCCTAATAA
This sequence comes from Nothocercus julius, assembly GCA_013398735.1. Lineage (NCBI taxonomy): Eukaryota > Metazoa > Chordata > Aves > Tinamiformes > Tinamidae > Nothocercus > Nothocercus julius. Next base: position 249,844 of record VZSV01000287.1, read on the forward strand.
ACTAAATAGAGAAAATCAGTGTTAAGTTGATACCTTTATTCTCTTAGGTATAAAAGCAGAGCAAACAGTTTGCTGCATTTCTTCTGTGTATGCATGTGTTTGTTCTATAGGAAGTATCTCCTGGAGGACCCCCCTGGAAAATTCTCTCTTGCTGTGCTACAAATAAAATATCTTCTTGCAGTACACTGCACAATAGTTCATCAGCAGGCATCTTCCCTGTGTCCTTCAATATATGAAAGTCTGCAGCAAAGTTGTGCCTGGAGGCAGCCTGGAAACCTCTTGTTAAAATTCCATCACCAAATTAAGTAGAAGCTTTGAGTGATTTCTTCCCCCAATGCAATTTGCCTGCTTCATGCCAAAAGTAAAACCATCTCTTTCACAGATAATTATTTCTGGGGATTTAGCACAATTTCCTTTGAAGAGCAAGTGTTTTATCCTTTGGATAAGGCCAAGTTACATCAGAAGACAGGTTAATATATAAATCTTCAGACTTTTTTACATTGTCATTTTTTGATTGCAGATATTGGATGTTGTATATTTAACTGACTTTTTTTTCAGCTCCTTTATTCTGGTAAATAAAAGGAATTTCAGTGAAATTTATAAACTAGCTTGTGCATTCTAGATATAACTTTGAAATTCTCACACATTCATTTAATCTTAAAATTAATTAAAAAAAAGATTTTTTGACTTACTGCTGCACAGTTGTTATAGATCAGGAAGGAATTCATAGTTTTCATTATATCCTTTATAAAAAAAATGCACTGCCTAATAGTATAGTGTTGGTAGGATTCTTTTGGGGAAAGGCAATGATGGTGATTTTCTTTCAAAATTTTAATGCAATTAAATTTACATATATTGGGTAGAATGCTATATATTCTTTGGTTTTAATGCAGGCAGAATATGGATCTTTCACATGCTTGTTGCAGTACTATTCCTTTTTTCTGAATAAAAAATTCCAAAATACTTTCAAACATTAAAAGAAGAAGAAAACACTAATATTTATGATTTCTGAATAGTAATTACCATAAGAAAAAAAAAAAAAAAGATATTGCATAAGAAGAGCATAATTACCTCTAGCCTGTTCCATGCAATCACAGAATCACTGATCTGTGAAGAATAACAGTTTCAGCCCTCAGGACCAAAGCAGAGTCAATGTATACCCAGTAAGGTTTTAAATACCTCTGAGGATGGAAAATCCTCAGCTCCTCCAGGCAACTCACAGTAAAACAAAACAAAATCTTTTTCCTATGCTTAAGTAGAATTTTCCGTGTTTCAGTTGTGCCCACTGCATCTTGTCCTGCCACTGGAAAACAGTGAAAAGAGCCTGGCTCTGCCATTTTTACTCCCCCTACATCATATATTTATACATACAGATAAGAGGTCCCTAAGCTTCTCTTCTCTAGACTTAACAGACCCAATCTGTCTCAGCGCCTTGTCTGAGTACTTATTCATCTTTGGGGCCCTTTACTGTACTTGGTCTAATACATCTCTCTTGCTTTGGGGAGCCCAGCACTGGACATGCATTCCATATGTAGCCTTACTAGGGCTAAGTAGAGAGGCAGAGATCATCTGCCTGAACATGCTGGTGATGTGGAACACCCAGGACACCCAAGACACCATTGTCATTCTTGCCGACCTTGACATATTGTTGGTGAATGGTCTACTTGTTGTCTGGCAGAACCCTCGGGGGTTCTGCAGAGCTGTTTTTGAACAGGTCTGTACCAGGCATGTGCTGAGTTGTTCCTCCCCAGCTTCAAGGAAGAATTTGGCATTTCAATTTGTTGAACTTCTTGAGGTTCCTTTCTGCCCATCTCTCCATCTGAATGGCAGGACAGCTCTCTGGTGTATCAGCCACTTCTATCCGTTCTGCATCATCAGCAGACTCCCTGAGGGTTCCTTCCATCCCACTGTCCAGACCTTTAATGAAGCTATTATACGGCATTGGTCCCAGTCTCGATCCATGGGAGACACCAACCTCCAGCTGGGTTTTGTGTCAATGATCTCAGCCATTTCATACTAGTAGTTCAGCTAGTCTTCAGTCCATCTTGCTGTCTATTCATCTGTGAAGACAACATTATGGGAGACACTGTGGAAAGCCTTTCCTAAGTCAAGTTAAAAAACAGGCAATGCTGCCACACATTCATCGAGTAAGTCATAGAAGGCTATCAGTCTGGTCAGGCATGATTTTCATAAACCCATGTGAATTGTTCCCCATCACTGCCTTTTCCTTAATGTATTTGGAAAGTGCTTTCAGGATTCCTTGAACCATCACTTTCCCATGGATTGAGACAGTCTGTAATTTAGCTTCAGATTTCCAGATACAGATGTTGTTTTCTCACTAGTATTACAGAAAGAATAGTGAAATTAAAAAAAAAAAAAATCTATTTTGATCTCAGAAAAAAATAAAAATAAAAGAAAGAAATCCAGCCACTTCTTTTTCCCCTTTTAGCACGTTAAGAATAAACTCTTTTATCAGTGAGTCAGTGTTGCTAATAAATTGTTCAAAATTGTTCAAAACTCACCTTAGCTCCATTTTACAGCCTAGAAGAGAACTACCAGAGGTCCAGCTCATGCAAATCAATATAGTCCCATTGACTTTGATAGAAATAAGACAGTTTACAGCAGCTGAGACTCTGGCTCCATATTTCATTGTCCAAACTCGCCATAAAACAGAATAGAGAAATTTAAGGAGACAAACAGCCCAAAAAAATAAATTGATCTGTGAATGTAAAATATTTCTTGCTGTAGATTAATTTGTCAGCAGAACTGACTCTCATCAAGTAGTTTCAAGAATCTCATTTAACAGCAAAGGAACTGAAGTATCAATCAGTTGTAATTTGCGTATTTCACCCTTCAGCAGCTCCCGTATAAATGACTGTAAATAGGCTTTCTAATGGAAAGCCTGCAAAATTCCCATAAAAATAGATGTACAAACAAATTCAACTGCATGGAAAGAGCATAAAGAGACTTTACTAGATTAATATGAGGGCAGTTCATCATTACAACTACAGAAGCATTTTAAATAACAGGACGTCTGCTCCCTGGGCACAGCGCAATTAGAATGAGTTCACAGCAAATGTGTTCATTAAGCTAAAGCTACTCACAACAAGGATGTAAAAAGAGCCATCAGACAGATGACTTCAATGCAGTTGAATCCTTTGTTTCTCTTCTCCTGTCTCCTCTCTCTTTTCTTCTATATTTGAAGGGAAGATATTCTGCATTTATAAACTTTCACTTTATATGCTAAGCCATGGTCATTATATTGATTTTTCCTACATAGCTTTCACATGGGAATCTGTGTTCCTCTTATTAAAGTTCATATTGCTTATTCATTGGACTAGATTTTATAAACAGCATACAAGTTAACTGTAAGTTTCTCACGTTGTGTTTTTATGATAGCTGCCTTTTGCCAGAAATGTGAGTGATGTTTTCTGCTTTTTTCATGATAGAATCTTATTACCCTGAGAATGAAAAATGTGTCACAGGCATTTAAAATCTATTTAGAGGATCTGATTAATCTAATAGGGGAGCAGATGAGCCATCTTTTCTTTCTTTTTTTCCTCCTTCCTCTGCTATATTTCCTTACTCAGCAGTGGCTTTTATTATGGCAATTTATCTAGATCTAGTAGAGCTACAGAGGAATATGGAGGAGGAAGTGCCTCTTTGAGTAGCTAGTAGCTGGGTGGCGGCATGAATTGTTGTTTCAGGTTACTAAAAGAGTAATGAAGCTGATTCAACTTGTCCTGGTAAAGGAACTCATTTGACCCAATACTATCTGCAATGATAAATGATGTAAATTGGAGTTACAAATACAAAAATGGCGAAGTCTTTTTGAAAATAAGATGATACGTCTTCTATGAGGCCTAGATGCCATCTAAATAGCTATAAAATGCACATTTTTCACACCTATAAAGGAATTGGCTTAGTTCTTGTAACAGTTGAAGTTGTAATTCTTTAATATTATTAAGAAGAAAATCTTAGACAGGACCCATCATTTTGAAAAGTATAACGACCATTAAAAACATAATATCAATCCAACAAGAAATCTGCAGTACAAAGTTTATGAAAAAAAAAATGCTGGGAATTAGATTCCAACATCAAAAGGTTAAAAAATGACTGATATTGTTCTCAGATCTCTAAATTAAAACACATTTACAAACACATTAGACTGCCCTGATATTTTGAGAGATTTCTTAGATATCTTCATTTGACCATCTGAAAAAAACTCAGCTGTATATCTTTCTAAATGACATGCATTTCCAAAGTACTAAATAATTCTCATTGTCAGGAAAGAAAAACATAAAACAACCAAAAAAAGAAAACTTAAAGGAAAATCTGGATCTGATAAAGATTCACATACTTTGAGCAATTATTATATGGAGTTAGGGCTCCACAATCCAAAATTTTAATCCTAAAAAAAAAAAAAAAGATATTTTATTTAACAGTTCAACTGCTCAGAGAAGCTTCCTAGTCAGCAAAAAATACAGTGTACAGCTGAATATTTCCTGAATACACACAATGCAAGGTCACCTACTCACAAAATTTTCCTTTAAAGCTTGTACTTTTCCTATACAGTAAGCAAGTAGATTAGGTAACAAAAAAGTGGTATATTGGACAATGTAGGTTTTATTAGGATTAAAGAAGGTATATTTTTTGAATTATTAATCAGAAAACTACATATGGATCTGGATTCTACCTCAGAGAAGCCTTATATTACAGTAAGATGTTGGGTTACCTAAATTATGGAGACCAATTCCTTTACTGGCTACAGATGTGCGTAACTAAACTTTGGATGCTGCAGCATCACATCTGGAATATAGAGTTAAGCTTACAGAATCTTATTTCTCGCGAATCAAAAAAAAAAAAAAAGTCAATGTCTTTGGGTTATGTCCAAGTGAAGAAGTTCTTCCTCATATGGAGATGGAACTTCCTGTGTTTCAGCTTGTACCCATTACCCCTTGTCCTGTCACTGGCCACCACCGAGAAGAGCTTCGCCCCATCCTCCCTACATTCTCCCCTCAGGTATTTATACATATTGATCAGATCTCCTCTCATTCTCTTCTCCAGACTAAACAGGCCCAGCTCACTTAGTCTTTCCTCATAAGACAGATGCTCCAGTCCCTTAATCATCTTTATCACTCTACGCTGGACCCTTTCTAGAAGTTCCATGTCCCTCTTGTTCTGAGGAGCTTAGAACTGCACAAAATACTCCAGGTGAGCTCTCATCAGAGCTGAGCAGAGGGGCAGGATCCCCTCCGTCGACTTGCTGGCAACACTCCTCCTGTTGCTGGCCAGGATCCCCTTCTTGCCCATGAGGGCACATTGCTGCCTCACGGTTAACTTGTTGTCAACCAGGACTCCCAAATCCCTCTCCGCAGAGCTGCTTTCCAGCAGGTCAACTTCTAATCTGGTTGTCTGGGGTTATTCCTTCCCAGGTGCAGGACCCTGCTCTTTTCCTTGTCGAACCTCATGAGGTTCCTCTATGCCCAGCTCAGGTCCCTCTGAATGGCAGCACAGTCCTCTGGAGTGTCAGCCACTCCACTCAGTTTGGTATCATCTGAAAACTTGCTCAGGGTACATTCTGTTCCCTCGTCCAAATCATTGCTGAACATGTTGAACAGCACTGGGCCCGGTACTGACCCCTGAGGGACACCGCTGGCTACAGGCCTCTAACTAGACTAGGACTCTTTTATCACTGCTCTCTGAGCTCTGCCATCGAGACAGTGCTCAATCCACCTCACTGTACACTTACTCAAAACTCCCAGCCTTAAGTTCTTCCTTCTGAATACTATTCTATTGTGTGCTGAGGTATAAATGAGATTAAAAAAGAAAGAATCAACAGCTATATAGTATAAAAGACAGGTAGATAAAGCAGAGAGCTATTTGTTTAAACTACATCTTTGGTAACATCTGGAATATTGAAATAGAGGTAGATGTTGAATAACTCTAGTAGGACACATCACGGTATATGAAGTTGTTCTTAGCTAGCAAACTCCTATATTCCAGAATATGTACGCAAATGCATTCTCAAAGCCAGAGTGTATTAAATTTCCTAGAAAAGAATGAGAATTAGTCATGGATTTCTATAAAATTTAAGTAGAAATGAAGCAATTCTCTGTTCCCACTAAATTTTTCATTCAATGTCTTTGAATAAACAAAATAGTAAATTAAAAATTTTCCAGATAAAAGTTTCTGTAAAGATTCTCAAAGACTGAAAAGATATTTATGATATATTTACCTATGAATGCTTGGAATTTTGAAAACAGTTGCAATAAAAAAAAAGAAGAAAAAAAAAAAAAGACGGAGAAAATTTATGCAGACCTAGAAGAGCTAAAGAAAATTTAGAAGTGCTTTTTTTTATCTTTTTTTAATTTATTATTTTTATTTACTAATTGCTTTGGTACTATTTAAAATAAACTAAAATTATATAAATTCTGCCTACTCCATCTTATGAGCAACAAAAGCAACCATACAGCCAATTACACCTTTCATTATTTAGTATGTTATTATGCAATTTTCTCTTTTAGTGTTTCACTCTCTAATAAATTGTTTGATTTTTCCCCTGTGGCTTTGCATAATTAAATATTTCTAATTATAACCCAGATACCTGTTCCTTCACATCTGATCAAAGTAAGATAGATGAATATTATCTAGCTCTGAGTAATCACTCTTTGAATAAAATTGTAAAGTGGCCTTCTGCCCATTTGGAACAGAACTGCTATTCTCCTAACTTTTCATGCTGTCATTGACAATCTGGAGCTGACTGTAAAAAGTAACAAGCATATAACTAACCTTGACCAAACTTCTATATCCTAGTGTCTTTTTTCTCAGCATGAGAGCCAGTCAACCAACTACTTTGCAATTAAGCTTTTGCAGTCTATTGAACATTAAATAGAAGACTAAAGTTAAAGCAGAATTCAGCGGCCAATGACTAGGGTATGCATATAGGGTATCCAAGATATTGGTTGACACGAGGCTAGCAGATAAGGCTAGACAGCAGATACCTCTGGAAAACATATGCTTTTATGAAGCATTATCAGCATATCAGGTATCAAACCCTGCAGCATCTAAAAGATGCTAAACTAAAAAAAATCCTTATCTGTACTATTACAGGCTATATTCCTTGCATTTTTGAGAATGGAACAGAAGATCTGTGATTCTTGAAAATCCTATGCTGTTGTCAGAATAAATCTGTGTATCCTTTCTCCTGCCAGAGCTTTGTGAAGAATATATAACAGTTCCAACTGTGAGTTGTGGATGAGAACATAAATGAAGGTCATAGAACTTGTATGAAGGTGCAGTGTTAAGATGACTTTGATCTTTTGGGGGACAAAATACTGTTTTCTTGCACTGTGTTTCTGTTTGGCTATGCAGAAGTTGGTCTGAACTTGTGTGTCACACAGCAAAACAGAGTTTAGTGAACTGTTAGCAAACTCAGCTCCAATACTACCAACTCAAACGTCTGTTAAAATATCTGTTTTACTACATAATTGCATATAACACTTATTTTCATCTCTCATAACTCAATATCAAAGACTGCTTACAATTCTGCAATTCTGAAAAGCAGAAGATAAACTTAGTATGAAATATTAAAAATCACAATATTGATGTCAGACAATCTTACCAAGCTAAGTCAATGTAAACAATCCTATCTAAAAGAGAAAGATAAACGAAAAATGCACAGAGAAGGCAACTGAGACTTACTGCTCTAATCTCACTCCATGAGGGAGGATGGGGCGGCGGGGGCAGGGGAGAGAGAACAAAACAAAACAAAAACCCTTCTATCTTGAATTTTTGTGAAGAGATGCTAACAACACTGAGTTGTCTATCTGGAGAAAAAATGTGTTTAAGTCCTGCTGGGACAAAGACTGAGTGTGATGTTCTCAATACATCCCCTTATATTATACTCCGTCTAGTGCTAGCTCATAATATTAGCATATAGACACACTAATTAATCCACTCCCAGTAAATACATGCAAGAAAGGATTATTTAATTTTCTCCCCCACAACTTGCTTCCAGTGATCAGGCATGAAATGCATGAAATGCCTTGTAAAGTATTGGCACAAAATGTAGTGACTAACAAGATGCACATTTGGAGTGGGTTTTAGTATGTATGAGTCACGTTATTTCAATAACTAACAGCTACAGTGGGCATAGATTGATGTGCTTTACAGAGGAGCATGAAAATGAGATCAATCATGCTAGCTGTGGTGAAAGTGTCCAGGAAAAACCTATGTCACTTTTCAAAGAAAAAATGATTCTCAAGTAAGTGACTTGTTGTAACTATAGAGGTGTAGCTGCATTAGTTTTTGTGTGCTTGAAATTGTCAGGATTGTTTCAAAGGGGACATAATGACATGTGGTAAAATATGTCAATATACCTTGTTGCCAGGAGTGAGATGAAACAAAGTATCTGTAGTCCGGATAGGACTTCACTGAGGTCCAGTGAAGGAGAAGAAATCAGGAAGCTGAATTTGTCAGAAAGGGAAATCAAAACAGGCTACGTTTTCCTCTCAAAGTCCTTCAGTTACATCAAAAGCATTCAGCTACACCTCCTCAGTACTGCACATCATATCTGAGAGGGGGGTCTGGGTTATTGAAGGAATTCTGCCATGAAAATTTCATGCCACTGTGCAGCTGTCAAAAGCATTTCATATTGACCACCATGTATCTTGTGCTAAAGGAAGCAAACCATAAAAAGGGGCATTGGCATGAGGATATATATTGTTACTGTTTGACTCTAATATCTAGAGCATTTTTTTTAAAGTCCTTCTTATTATCTGTATCTATTAGTTTCTCAGAAATAGTGATGCAAACTGAATTTATCCATATTTTCAGTATGTTTTAACTTTTCATCACCTCTTTTTCAAATATTGATCAGGAATCTTGCAGATGTATTCAATGTTCACTGCTATATGACCTGGACACTAGCAGTCTCCTGCTCTTGTTGCATCTGTCTCCTTTGATTTTCTTCTCCTTTGTTGTTTTTTTTTTTAAGATAGTGTATACTGTCTTAACTACACTGTATTGGAGTTAAAAAACAAACAAACAAATGAACAAAACAGTAAAGAAAATTTTAAAAATCTTTCAGCGATATTATGCTTGTTAGGCTTTGAAAAGGCATAGCTGAGAACACAGTGCTGCAGGAGAACATCTTGAAGAGACCACCTGGAAGCACTGTCTTGCTGAGAGACAGCATAACTTTGAGAATCCTTTCATACTATGGATGCCCCATCCTTTTATTGCAGAGTGCTGCTCCTTCTCCCAGATGTATTGTTCTTACTTAAGAATCAGAATGCAGAAAGAAATCTTACCGGTTCCCAAATTCTCCTTTCACCTCTGTGAAGTGACTTGCTCGAGTACTCCAACATGAAATAATTATTTTATTGCTGAGGTATTACAGTAAAAGCAATCTTTGAAGGCCTAAGCATTACCAGTTCCAAAAATTACAAAATCTTGCATTTGGCTTCAATATATATTTAAGCAATTTGTACTGTTTTTCTTGTCTTTACACTAAACACACTAAAGTTTACAATAAAATATAGTTCAAATTTTGCAAACTTTATTTCTCCCTAATGTAAATGATATGTAAAAACTATACATTTTTATTCCATAAAACATCTGGAAAAAACAGTAAGCAAAATAATCACAAAAAAAAAAAAAAAAAAAAAAAAAAAAAAAAAAAAAAAAAAAAAAATCACCAAAATGTTTGAAAACACAGGAGCTGAGGCCCAAAATAATCTCTTTTATCTCTAGATAGGTAAATAAAGATCGAATCTTACACCTATAGTTGACAAGTTAGTTTCCACAGATTATCTGTTATTCTCCAGGATCTGAAAAGGAAGTTCAAAGTGAAAGCCCATCCCTGCAAACACCAGGGATAGAAGTTTGATAAACAAGAAAAAAGAAGGCAAGGCAAGGCAAGGCAAGGCAAGGCAAGGCAAGGCAAGGCAAGGCAAGGCAAGGACTGTAGCTTCTAATAAACTCTTGATTACAGGAACTGAGATTTAAGGGAAACCTAAGTAGCCATTCCCAGGCAATGCCGAGGCACAGAGCTACAAGCTGCCCATGCATTTGTGCTAGACCTGATGCTGTCACTATGTAGGAACACAGGTGTCCCCCAAAATCCATCTGTCACCCCTGCCAGCTCTGATCAGTGTCCAAAAAAGCACCAGAAGTCTGTATGTGGACAAATGAATCAAGGCCCTACCTCTCATCAGATGAATAAACCCTTAGGGTCCCTGGCTGTAATGATTAAGGCTCCATTTTGTCATTTTGTTATCTCAAACAAACAAACAAAAAAATGGTTTACTGCTATTTCAGGTGTCTTTGTGCAATCTGCCTGGCCTCTGAGTGTTCCTCTATGGAATTCAGCACCTCCTGTAGGTCCTTTGAATTGAGTTCTAAGTCTTAACTTTCTATTACAGATTCATAGAGTCTTATCTATGAGGAAGATGCTCCAATTACACATCTCAATCTGAAGATGAATCTGACCCCAGGACTCCATTTAGGTGTGTTACATCCTGTGGGACATTTGAACCTTTCTGGAGAGAAAATTGGGAGTCCCAACAGAATAATTCTAAATGTCATCATGCACCTGCATGTAGGCAACATTAAAATGTGTTTTGTTTCCTAATTAGTTCTTCTCTAAAATAGAAAACTTTTTTTTTTTTTTTTTTAATTCAGAGAAGTTAGCTATGAAAGAAAGAAGAGATAACTCCTGCCTTGAAATTGAAATATTTGTACATCTAACAAATTAGAGGGAATATTTGGAATTGTACAAGACAAACAAACAGATCAATGGCTTGTTTCAGTAGAAAGCAAAACCCTGGAAGAAGTGTGACTATAATATAACATGTTGAATATCGTATACTGAATTTGTGTATTACAATTTAAAGATATTCCATCATAGCTTGTTTTGGATAATGAGAGTTAATATGATTAGCTTTTCAGTACTTAGAAGCTTCCCATAAATAAATATAAACAATCATCGCTAACAAATATTTGCAGAATGAAAAGTTAAAACCAGAACAATCCTCTTGAGTTTCATGTAGAAACTACAGGGAAGATATATACTGTTGGATGAATATTTTTACAGAACCTGTTAGCATAAAGTTTAATTTTTCTTTCATGAGTGCGTGTGCAGGACTGTAAAAATTTTGCATGACCTCACTGTTTTTTGGAGTGGTGGTAGTACAGCCTTGGAGAAAGGTTATACTACCTTTACATTTATATTATAAATGATTCATATGTCACTTTTTCAATAGAACTGTGAAAAGGTGCTGCACTTGAATGACTTTATTGGAACCTTAGGGAATTTTTGTCTTCCCTTCTGAACATCACTTAGTCGTTTATCTGATTTATTTCCTATTCTTGTATAGTTTCCTGAAGGCTTTTAAAACTAGCTTTTTCCTGATGGATGTAATTTAGTAAAATTTAAACATCGCTTTTATAACACATAGTTTTCATATTTAAATCCAGTGCTTAGACTTCCCAGAGCAGCCAACAACTTAATTATACAGCAGTTTATCTACAGTTTTCAGCAATATCACAGAATGCAAAACAAAAATATTTTGGAGGAATGGAAAAGGAGATATTTAAAATTATTTCTTCCAGCATTTTTAATCTATGGATATTCTTATATGCTTTATTTAAAAATAAATGCATTCATATAATTCATATAAATGTAGTCCTGATAAAGTGGATCATCTCGAGCTGTCTATCAGCATTCTGAAAAAGTTAGCAAACTTTCAGTGACATCTGTGAGCTTACAGTTTATTTCTCTGTTATTCTGCCACTTCTAAGAGGACTATGATATTACCAAATTGGCATTTTATCAGACTATTGTTCTCTTTCATGTACACATACATAAAATACAGTTTGTATTGGTAATTAAATATATATATATATATATATAAAAAAAAAACCCCTAAAATCTTACCTGTCTGGGGAGGATGGACTTGTTTTGTAATATGGATTAATAAATATTTGTAAACATTTTAGAATTTCTCTGCCAGAATAATGTATTTAGTCTTGAATCAGATAACTCTTGGTTGTGATGTGGACATCTTCTGAAAAAAAAATTGACAAGTATTTGATTTCATGTAGATTGCTTCAAAACTTTTTAAGTAGCTGGTCATCTGAAGCAAAATAAAAGGGTTATTTTTCATTTTTCCCTTGAATACTATTTTTATTTAATTTCAGATATTAAAAAAAAAGAAAAAAAGAAATCTGAGGATTTATTCTCTCACAATAACTGTGTTTGATTCATCATTAAATCATCTCCTAAAGGGTCATGTTCTCTGAAGGTACACTTTCTGCTCTGCATTTGTCTTGGTCAAGCTCCCTCCCCAATTCCTTCTTTCCCTTCCTTAAGAAAAGTTCAAGAGAATCTGTAACAGAAATGACAGAATCCAATTGGTGTCAAATAGAATAGAATAATAATAACAAACAAACAAACAAAAAATATCTAGAGAGGCTCATTTTACCTTATCATTTATTTTATTTAAAGCTTTCAGGCTTCTTTCTCCTCTAGTTACGATCTCTCACTCATCAAAATTTCAGAATACTTTTGCATAATTCATTTTTATTTCCTTATAAGATAGTTTTATTGGTTAATTTACTGACTTTGCCTTCTTGTGATTTAAAAAAAAATAAGATTTTTTTTAATTTAAAAATTTGTATTAATATTTAAAAGCTAAAAATGATTATGATTTCCCAAATCATACTTCCCACCTATAGTAAGTTAGCTTTTGATTAAGAAAGTGCATATCAGGTTGATTATTCTGATTAGTTCTGCACTTCTGAGTTTTCTTGATGGAACCGTCCACTCCTACAAGTCACAAACATTTGTGTTCCAGTTACTTATCTCACATTTACTCATCAAGATTCTCAAAACTATACATCAGAGAGATGGAGAATTCACTTTGATTGCTCAGCAGGTCTACAAAGTTGTTCTTTGATATGTCTCTGTTCTTTCAGAGATGAAGTACAAACAAAATGTGATCCATGTTCCTGCAGGTGATGATATATCTAGCTGTGTTTTTTGAATAATTCACATTAGCAATCTAATAAAATTACCATCCATAACACATACATGAGTTACTAGAGATCATTATAATGTGTTTATTTCTGTAATTTTGATCCTGAAGAAAAGATTTCTGATAGTATAGTATATCATGACTAGAATTATGCAGAAATTAGAATTCCTGTTCTGTGGATAAACAGACAGAATACTGAATTAACGGTTTTCTAATTACTTTATTATCTTTTGACAGGTTAGGATGATGAAGTACTGTGACTGAAATTTAAGTTTCAGCTATGTATTAAAACAGAGTGAAGTGAATTCAGCCTAATATTTGTTTTCTTGTAGAGCTGTGCTATTTCTGAGTAAGTGGAATTAAAACATGAAAATTTTTAATGTTAGAGAATGGCCCAGTAAAGAGCTTATAATCAAGCAGCTTCTGAATTCTGAAATGTTTGTACCAAAGTAAAACTAAAGAAATGTTAAAACACCCATTTCAGTGCTGAATCATATTAATGATATATATTAAATGCATAAATGAAGATATTTTCCATTTAACTTAATTTTACTTGTATATCTAAATACAAATGCACATATATCATACACAGTCCAAATGCTATGTAGCATACTTTTAAATGTTTAAATAACTGAAAATACTTTATTCTGAAAAAGCATTTAAAATCAATTATTAAATCAGTTATTAAATGTCTATCAGTCAAGCAATGCCTGTACATATCAAAAAACATCACAAAATGATTAACTATTGTAATATTGATATACTTACTGCAATCAAAATACGTTAGACAATGAAATATACTCATCTGTGAATATAAAGAGTAACTTTGATCTATCTAGAAAGCTGGCATTCAATTCAACATTTAATTCTAATAGTTTTTGGCACTGGGAGTTGTGATGGTTAGTAAATAAAATTTCACTTGTTCATCTTTCTTTCTGAGAAATTATGTTTGAATATCTAGCATTTGTCAATATTATACATTTATTAACAACCAGAGGGTAACTGTTAATGTGCATGCTGCAATGGGGGATAGGGAACTATCCCTTTTATATTACTCTGCATTTTAATTCAATATATATTTAATCTCATTCTGTATTATGGATTAAATGATAATAATAAAAAAGGGACTAGATATGAGGTACAGGGATTGGATGAGACCATCCCTAACATATGCTATTGCCACTCTGGAATTTCATGATACTCAAAAATAAGACAAAACAATTTAAGAGTCATTGAAAGTATCATTTTACATAGGTCAGACTGAAGTGTGTTGTTGGCTAAACTGGTGGCAAAAGAGTAGAGCCAAGTGATTGCTGAGGGTCTCTCTTAAGAAGGAAACTGAAAGAGAAACTGGCGACCCCACCCATCCCTTCAACAGTGGGAGAAGAGCAGAGACCAGACTAAAGATCCCAGTATACATGAATACATGAGTCATAAAGATTCTGCAATGACTTTTTCCTTGTCTATAACTAGTGTGCTGATTTTTTAAATAATTAATTACTCAGAACATTTATTACTGATACTGATAGGAAGAACTGAGTTTCATAAAACTGAAATAGAATTTCATGGTGATTATATCAAAATGTATAGCTTTTAACAAGAACCTGATGCTTGATCTTCATTACATCTATTTCACATATAAGGAAGTTGTTTCATATTGAACAGCGTAGGACTTCCTTGGGGAAGGCAATACGAGAAGCATTTCCTATTCAAATATTGGAATCAATATATTCAGTCATATTCAAAACATTGGAATCAGTACTTCCTTTTATATTTAAATGTATATAGTTTTCAGATGCAAGCATATACAGTGCTGATATGGATAGCAAGAAATAACAAGCTAACTTTGCTTCAGATGCCTTTTTCCTTTCCTTTCCTTTCCTTTCCTTTCCTTTCCTTTCCTTTCCTTTCCTT